>VMDO01014582.1:0-36491 GCA_007922755.1 Pedetes capensis | reverse complement strand
CTCCTAGTTCCCCACCCTCTTCTGAATCCCGCTTCATTTCCTGATAATTCCCTGTGTATATACTGCTGCAGTGGCTTCTGAATGATCTTTAGTAGAATTTTGCTGATGTGTGATATTAATGATCTTGTCCGATAGTTTGCACATTCAGGTGGATCCCCTTTTTTGGGAATAGGCACAAATATGGATCTCTTCCAGTCAGTTGGCCAAGTAGCTGTTTTCCAAATCTGTTGGTATAAACATGTTAACACCTCCAGTGCTGCATCTGTTTGTTGAAACATCTCTATTGGTATCCCATCAATTCCTGGAACCTTGTGTTTCACCAATTCTTTCAAGGCAGCTTCCACTGCGTCCTTCAACACCATTGGTTCCTCTTTGTATGCAACCTCTTGGAATGGTTGGTCATCTACCAATTCTTTCTTGTATAATGACTCTGTGTATTCTTCCCATCTTCTTTGGATGTTTCCTGCATCATTTAATATTTTCCCTGAAGAATCTTTCACTACTGCCACTCGAGGCTTGAATTTTTTCTTCACTTCCTTAAGCTTGAGAAACACAGAGCGTGTTCTTCCCTTTTGGTTTTCTGCCTCCAGCTCCTTGCACATGTCATTATAATATTTGTTTTTGTCTTCTCCAGATGCCTTCTGAAATCTTCTGTTTAGTTCCTTAACTTCCTCATTTCTTCCTTTTGCCTTAGCTGCTCAACATTCAAGGGCAAGGTCCAGTGTCTCTTTTGACATGTAATTTGGTCTTTTCTTTGTTCTTGTCTTTTTACGAACTTTTTACTTCCTTCTTGAATGATATCTTTTATGTCATGCCACAACTCTTCTGATCTCCTGTCATTTGTGTCTAATGTATTAAACCTATTTTTGAGGTGGTCTCTGAACTCCCGTAGGATAGACTCAAGGTCATATCGTGGCTCTTGTATACTTGTTCTAATTTTCTTCAGCTTCAGTTTGAAGTTGCATATGAGAAGTTGATGATCTGATCCACAGTCAGCACCTGGTCTTGTTTTGACATTTTGTACAGAGCTTTTCCATGGTCTCTTTCCACACATGTAGTCAATTTGATTCCTGTATGTTCCATTTGGTGAATTCCATGTGTATAGTCTCCGTTTATGATGTTGAAAAAATCTGTTTGCAATGAAAAGTCATTGGTCTGACAAAATTCTATCATGTGATCTCCAGCTTCATTTCTGTCACCAAGACCATATTTTCCAACTACTGGGCCTTCTTTGTTTCCAACCTTTGCTTTCTAGTCACCAGTGATTATCAGTATGTCTTGATTGCATGTTTCATCTATTTCAGATGGCAGAAGCTGATAAAAGTTTTCCCTTTCTTCATTTGTGGCCTTAGTGGTGGGTGCATAAATTTGAATAATAGTCATATTAACTGACCTTCCTTGTAGGCATATGGATATTATTCTATCACTGACAACATTGTATTTCAGGACAGATCTTGAAGTGTCCTTTTTCATTATGAGTGCAACCCCATTTCTCTTTAGCTTATCATTCAGAGCATAGTAAACCATATGATTGTCTGACTCAAAAGGACCTATGCCAGTCCATTTTAGCTACTGATGCCTAGAATATCAATGTTTATGTGCTCCATTTCTCTTTTAATGATTTCTCATTTTCCTAGGTTCCTACTATGTACATTCCATGTTCCAATTATTAATGGATGTTTACAGTTGTTTCTCCTCATTTTGAGTCATGCCACATCAGCATTTTGAGCACCCTGGGGCTTTCCTCCATTTCTGTCATCACAGTAGACACTACTTTGAGGAGGCAACTCTTTCCCAGTAGTCTTTTGAGTGCCTTCCAACCTGGGGGCTTCATTTCCTGGCACTATATCTGACAGTGTCTTTTGCTATCCATAGGTAGGTCTGCAATAATAAAATATTAGTCAGACTCAGTGGCTGAACCAATGGATATTTAGCTTCTCAGTTTTGGAGCTCTGAACTTAAAGATCAAAGTGTCAGTAAGTTTGGTTTCTTTTACAGCCCCTTTCCTTAGATTCTTGCTATGGCACCAAATTGATCTCTTTGTGATCTCTGCATTCCTGGACTCTGTTTCCTTTTTTATCCAAGATTCCCATTCTATAAGGATGTCAGTCATATTGATCTAAGGCCTACTCTAATGATCTTCCTTAAAAGCCCTATCTCCCAATATACATTTGGAAACATTTGAGGTTAGTGCTTTTTTACATGAGTTTTGAGAAGACACATTTCAGTCCATAACAGTAAATATAAATATAACCAAAATGATATAAGTAGATCACTTTTGTATCTTCCCCAAAGGTTCTCCATCTGAAAACTGCACTTAGATTTTTTTAAAGTGTCAAATGTAGACAGTTTAGAGATGTAATAGGATCAGACTGAGACTTCTAGTAACTATTGATTGTTAATTATCAAGAGATAATCAATTGGAGGAAAACTGTCTCAGTGGGTG
Organism: Pedetes capensis; assembly: GCA_007922755.1. NCBI lineage: Eukaryota > Metazoa > Chordata > Mammalia > Rodentia > Pedetidae > Pedetes > Pedetes capensis. The sequence continues at coordinate 34,045 of VMDO01014582.1, read as the reverse complement.
CTAAAATGCCATATAATATCAATTCAAACAGTGCCTAAAATTATTTCTAATATTACCAATGGGAAATTCTAAGTTTACTTTCAGATTTTGATGCTTCAATCCCACAATCTCGTGGAGTCTGCTTCCCTGTGTAGATGATGCCGACCTGCTCTTTTCCATAGTTGAAGTCTTTCTAAACTAAGTTAATTTAATTTAATTGATACATGTGTCTCCAGATATACTTACAATCTTTTGCAACTTTATTTTAGTATTTTATCTTGCCTGTTTTCAAAAAATGTATTTATTTATTTATTTAATTTGTACTAGAGAATTGAACCCAGGGCCTCACACATGATTTTTGATATTTTTTTTGTAAGCGGTCTACCAATGTGCCATACACCCAGCCCATTTTTTACTTTGTGTTTTGAGACAGGGTTTTGCTAAGTTACACAGGCTGCTTCTGCCCCTCAACTTGCCATCTTCCTGTCTCTGCCTCCCAAGTCTTGAAGATTAAAAGCATGTGCCATAGTGCCTCACAAAACCTAATAATTTTAAACTTCAGATAGTCCAATCTGTAGGGCAGTTGGTAGTGAAATACAGGAAATGACCCCAGAGAAAAGGATTTAACAAATAATGATGTATATTTGGGCCTAGATGTCATTTTCTTTCCCAAAGTAAGGGTCATGAATATGTACAAAATAATGTTTTTTGGAATTTTTTTTGGGTTTTTTTTTTTTTTTTTTTTTTTTTTTGTGGTACTGGGGGTTGAACCCAGGGCCTCACACTTGTATGCTCTGCAAGTGCTGGACCACTGATCTACACCTTCACCCCATTTTTTTTTTTTTTTTTTTTTTTACTTTTTATGAGACAGGGTCTCGCTAAGTTACATAGACTGCCTCTGGTCCTGAATTTGCGATATTCCTGCCTCGCCTCCCAAGCCGCTGGGATTATAGGCTTGCGCCACCACGCCCAGCCAAATGTTTTTGGCAGATTGTGTTTGCATTAGGGAGATTTCCTTTCCAAGTTTTTAAAAGAATCACACAATTCTGAAAGAGTGAAAAGAATAGATTTAGTTAAGTCATCATGGGTCTGCCTGAGAGAAACTTTGCTTTAAAGAGAGACTTTTAGAAACTCCTAAAAATATATATTATTTCAACAAAATATCAATAGTTTTATGTGAAACAATATGGATCAGAGTACATGGATCAGCATGATGTGTGCAAGACCTGAGTGTTATTTTTGTAGATTAACATAATGTTTCTATGTATTCTTTGTCATGGAAAACTCCATACATACAACATGAATAGAGTTTGCATGAGGGTCACAATTGCCACCAAAGTTTCCAACTTTAGGTTAAAAAGTAGAAATATAATATTCTAATTTAGAGATTTATGGAACATTATGTGGGATGATAATGCTTTAGAACATAAATATTGAAACATTAGAGGGCATTTTAAAAGATAGCATTTCAAATGATCTAAATTAACCTGATATATGTAGGTTGCATTTTAAAAAATAGTACAAACAGATTTAAAATGGAGGGAACATTGCTTTACAATAGGTAACAATTCTATATAGATATGCTTTGGGGTTTTGAACATATGTTCAAGCATCTGAACAATGGTACGGTTGATTTCACAAACTCTAATTGTGTCCAGAGCCACCCATTCATCATTATTAGCAATTCTCAATGTTGGCTATTTTCAAGTGATTACACAGTAATCTTTTTGGGTATTCATACATAATGCCTCTTTATCACCTCTACAAAAAGGGAATTATAAATCAACTTAATATGAAAATGTGTACAGTTCTCAAATTTCAACCTAGAAAGGGAGCAGAAATACAATATAAACTCATTTTGTAAGAAAGAAAACGCACTTTGGCATTTTGCCTTTTCCTTTTGTTCTAATTCTCTGCCTTCCCCAAAATGTTCACAGGTTCCTTTTAGGACACAGTTTTGGCATTGCTCATGCTAACTTGAATAAGGGAACTAATCTTAAGAAGCTCTCTGACATTTTCTGCCAAGATATATCACATGTGTTCCACACAGGAATCCATACCAGATAGGGATTTTCAATTTCTTTCTTAAACTAGGTGTTAAAAATTTGTTGAAAGGCAAAAACTGTTGTTACTGGAAAGCTCAAGCCAAAGAAAATGTTAGTGGTGGTTTTGTATTCATTCCTGTGTTCCTTCCTACAGTTGCCATTTTTCCATCCTTTCCCAGAAGCAGGAATAAACCTAACTACACACTTTTTGGCCTACAGCTGTAGCACCGTGTGATCCAATCTCATCAGATCTGGGAAGCTAAGCAGCGTTGGGCCTGGTTAGTAATTGGATAGGAGACTGCCTGGGAACACCAGGTACTCTAGGCTTGGGAGAAGAACCTGGCAATCCACTCCCAAAAATCAATCTGCCATTGAAAATCCTATGAATAGTAGAGAAGCACTGACAATAGTGTTTCTTTTGTTGTACGTAGGGTCACTATGAGTTGGACATGGATTTGAGGACACCTAAAAACACCACCAGCACACCACCACACTATTCATTATACTGGGAGACAGATGTGCCAATCCACTCCCAAAGCATTCCCACTGAAACAATCAATCATTGAAAAATCTATGAGGGTTGTTATGAATCGGACCCAACTCCATGGCTCCTAACAACAACACACTATTCATGAAAATGCACATTCCACTGGATGTATTTCCACAAAATCAGAGCATGTCTACACTAAATATTCAGTAATATCGACATGGGTTAAATAGGTGATTAAGTACATATAATAAAATGCCATGGAAAATCATAATCATAAAAATATTATAAGATGATGTGATTCAATATACCACTAAAGGCTCTCTACACATAATCACAATTTAGCATTGCAGAATGAAGTTCACGTGATTATAGCTCCTTAATGGGGTTCATATTCATGTCAAGGATTCATTATTTCAGTGTTGGAAGAGCATTGGCAACAAAGTTAACTAGTAAATCCAGTCTGCAGTGATTTTTTATATGCATTTTATACACAAGTGGTATGCATGTGAAACATTGCCAATCTAATGAAAATAATAAGTAAAATTTCTCAAACTATTTTTAGAAAATTTACTTAATTTGTTTAAACTTCTACTCTATTTCAAAAAGTTGGAGGTTCTTTCCTTTTCTTTATTCTATTACAGAAAACTCTAGAGGACAATCTTCAGTTGCTTATGATATACCAATTGAGGTAAAATTTTTGTTGAGCTGTTCAATTTTTTAATAATAATGTTTTTGAAGTATTTATGACATTAGGGATTATTTCCAATTTATTCAGGACAAGGAATTCTAGCAAAGTTTCAGAGATGTGCCAGAAATACCCCTGTTTTAAGTTCTGTGATAGCCACAGAGAAGCATCCTAGAAAATTTTTGTTAGTTTTTCTATAAAAAGTATATTTACAAATATTATATTCCAAATATTTTATTCTTTATCTACAAATGGGGAGAAGGATACATTTAAGTGTTGTGAAGAGTTATTCAATAAACCAAAGTTATAAGGTCTGCCTGAATTTTCAGGGCACACATCAAAATGGATGTAAAGTACAAAAACCATATTCAAAGTCAGAACATCTTTGATTGGAGAAAAATAAAAGTTTTTTTCCTCTCAAATTTTCAGTAGAGAGAATTCATTTTTATATTTTTCCTTTCTTCTTAGGTACAATGTTACTCATCAAATATAGCCATATAACTAAATGATTATTTGGCTACTTTTAAAAATAATTATTTTCAAATTTAACAAATCTATTTGATTTCCTTCTATATCCCAGGTGCTATGCTAGATGTCAGAAAGAGAAAGACAGAAAAGTAAAACAGTCTCTTCAATATTTTACTATCTAGGAGAGAAGCATAAGTTAATATTATGAAAATGTAGGATGGCAAAGCCAAAAACAAGAAAAAGGCATAAGAAACTGGGAAAGTAGAGTAGAAAATCGACACAGATTGGAGTGAGAATTAGAGAAGATGGTTTCCCTTTCTCAGGGGTATTAATAATCGAGTAACATGTTTAAGGAAGAAAACTAGCTAACCAGGTTAAGATAGATATTGCAGCTGGGTGTGGTGGCACAGGCCTGTAATCCCAATGATTCTGGAGGCAGAAGCAGGAGGGTCCCAAATTCGAGACCAGAGGCAGTCTGCATAATTTAGCGAGACTATGTCTCAAAAAGTAAGAAAATGGGTTGAGGTTGCAGCTCAGTGGTATAGCATTTGCAGAGCATGCAAGGGTGAGGCCCTGGGTCCAACATCCCAGTTCCGTACACACACACAAAAAAAAAAAAAAAAGAAGAAGAAGAAGAAGAAGAAGAAGAAGAAGAGGAGAAGAGAAAGAAAGAATGAATAAGAAAGAAAGAAAGGAAGATGTTGCACTTAGAAGAAACATTGGATGGTGAGGAACATGACACATTAGAGAACACGAAATATTGGGAAATTATAAATTACTTAGTATAATTGGATTATAGGTTGAATGGCAGGAAGTTAGAAGAAACCAAAGCCAGCCAAATAAGTAGACATCTGATAGTGAGGGACAGTGTATTTTTGGTGAAGAAATGTTTTTGGAAGAAGAATCAAGCACAAATCCTTTGGAAAATAAATTAGTAATGAATCCAAATGAATGAGACATCTGAGAATGGAAGAGAAAACTTCAGGTACTCATATATAGAAAGAAATAACACCCTTCAACTCTGCGAGAATCTCTTAATTAGGAAAAAGAAAAGTGAGAATGTGGATTTTAAGATATCCTTTATAACTCCAAACACCACCTGACCCTTCAAACTACTTTGTTTTTCAGTATTTGTTCTGTTTGTCAGTAATGTCAGAGAAAGTGCACAGAGAAGCCTAAGTAAGAATTCCCAGGCTGGAAAAGATTAGGATACCTCACGGTTGATTCTAAGGGAACACAAGAGAGAGAAATTGGCCTGACAGATGGTGTGAAGCACTTAGGGTCCAATGATTCTGCTGCTTTTCTCCACATGTGCTGATCTTGAGAATGCTCTCTTAATGTATTTCTTGCTTTATAATCTCTGTCTCAGAGTTTACTTTTCTGGAAACTCATCCTGCAAACTAGGGTGGCAAAGTAAGAAAAGAGCTTGACTAATAAGCTTTCTCAACAAGATAAGGAGAGGCATCCTTGCTGGTGAATAGCAATTTCATAGGTTGCCCTTAGTCCAAAGTCCAGAGCAATGGCTGAATAGAACCTAAGAGGTTTCATGTTAGAGACCCAACCTGGAAGTCAATAAAATTTAGAACTAAAAAGGGCTCTCAAATTTATTTCAACTTTGACACTTCAAAGGTAGAGAAATTGAAGGTCAAAAAAGTCAAGGTTTCTCTTAAGCTACATAACTAATTAAAGGCTGGGCTGAGGCTGTAATACACATCTTCTCCCTCCCAGCCTTTTTCAGTAAACTTGTGCTTCTCAAATACGTTATGTCCTTAGGAATTTGCATCAGTATTTCATATTTGAAAATCCACTGATAATGATTTCATTCACTGTTTATAATACAATTCCTATGTTGTAGAATGCAAACAGCATGTGTCTTTTAAGATAAATAAAAAGACAAACACAAGACTCAAGATCTTTGGAATTTAGCTCTATCTTTAGAGTCCCTTTGAATATAGTTACATCTCTTCTGCCACTAAGTTAGTGTGACTACTTGAAAAGGACCACAGGAAGAAATAACATTTTTACTAGAAGGTATATTCATTTCTGTATTGATTAAAATGCATTTTAGCTCATGTTTATATAATAGCACCTGTAAGAGGACTTTTCCTGTTTTCTAAAAATTCTTAGTAAAGTGTTTCAACTCTAAACAGTGAGTGATAATTCTTCAAAAGAAGAGGATTAAACTTATCTAGATAGTACATGCTAATTGATATAATTATCATCTCCCCAAAAATCTATATGAAAGAGAGTTGGAGATTTATCATAGAGGGGAATTCTTTAAGGGGATTTAGAACGGCAGAAAGCATGGAGGCATGTCCTGTCCCCAGCCCACATCAAGTGAGGAAGTTTCCAGAAATATCACTTAGAAATTGTAAATATCAGAAGAGATACTAGTAGAGCTAAAACAATTTGTAGAACTCTCTTTTTCTAGGTATTCAGAGAGGAATTCTTGGATGCGCCTGGGATGTGTTCCTTGAGAACTGCAGAACTTTAGGCAGATAACAACTCTACCCAAATCTCTGAGCTATGAGAGGACCAAACTTTAGCATAGCTTCTAGCAGCATAAAGCTGTATGCCCAGGCTGACCACAGCTTCCCTGTCACATCTCCCATTAAAATGCCTGCTGGGAAAGCTTAAGGCTGCCAGTTCAAATTATTGTTTGTTCTAGCCAACACTCAAAGGTAGGCCTCTGACCTGCCTTTCTTAGATCATTTACTAAAAAAAGGCTTGCAATCATTAATCTTTCTTTAGTTCCTTTGAGATGTGTATGCATCTCCTGTAACTGAGAAGTGCCTTTCTCAGGAAACTGAAGGCCCTTCCTAATCATCAGGAAAGAGAGGGCTTCTTTTGCTGTCTCTGGGAGGACAGAATCCTGACTTCCTTTAATAACCAGCTGGGAGACACAATTGCCTAACCTCATTTACACTGACCAATATTTTGTAATTTCCACTTCCTTGAGTCCCCATTCAATCCTCATTTCCCTTCAAGATGCCGATCACAAGCATATACCTCTACACAAATCAGAACAGAGCTCAGATCTTGCCCCTACTTCCAGTGGTTACTGAGTAAGATCTCTTTTCACAATTTTATCTAGTGTGTGGCTGTGTTTTATCTTTGATACTCTGGAGTTGGAAGTCAGGAAAAGGAAACAGGAACTTGCCTTTGACTGGGAGAATCCTAAAAATAATTGGAATATCAGAGCAGGCTACCAACGTAGTGAGAAGACAGAGGATTCACACATGGGTGTATCTGCATTTCTAGTTGGCAAGACAGTGATGCCTGAAATCTTCTGAGATCCAGCTGATAATAAGGAAGATAGGTAGGTTCAAGTCATCAAGAAATGATCTTGTCTAAGAATGTGTGTACATCAAGATGCACGAGCCAAAAAGGGCAGAAATGATCTTCCCCATAGTAACTGAAGGGAATTTGCAGGATGTTAGCTGAGAGAGCTCAGCCTACCCAGGGTAACAGTGTTGCAAGGAATTGCCAAAAAACCCCGGATTTACTTGCAGTGACAGAATGTGTTTGCTGCTCATGCTGAGTTACTATCAGCATCTGCTAAGGAATTTGACTTTTGCTGTATTTCCTAATCCTTGCTAACCTGATATGACCTAGAGACTCTGGTCGTGGGAAAGAAGTTTATCAGAGTGAAGTACAGGAGAGTGCAGACAGTTTCAAATGGGGTATGAGGGTGATTAAAGTGGATCAGTTTCTCATACATGCAAGCAATTGAGAGCTAAGGGATCGTCTCAAGTTGTCACAATGGAAGGTGGGACAGAAATCTGAGAGAGCATCTCTTTAGTCAGTGATGGGAAAAATTATTCTTGAGTGTAATCCATCATTTCAGGTCTCTTAATTAAATACATTACTAGGGTAATGTAATGGCATTGTCTCAATGTTTATGATGTTGGAGTTATGTTGTTCTTGTTTATATTTTAAGGGAAAATTTTTAATAGAAATATACAATGTTGTTGTTGTTAGGTACTGTTGAGTTGTGTCCTACTCATGGCAGCCCTGGTAGGGTTTTCAATGGCTGGTTGTTTCAGGATTGCCTCGGGAGTGGATTGCCACATCCCGCTCCCATTTTTGTGGTGCTGGGAATCGAACTCGGGACCTCAGAGACTGCAGAGCGGCGCTCTACCAACTGAGCTAAATCCCAGCCCCAGAAATATACAATAGCTAAATGAATAGTTGCTGCCATTAAACACACTTTGGTTTGCATTCTGACTTTGAAAACATTGTATGATGCTTGCAAATTATTATTATTATTATTATTGGTGTACTGGGGATTGAACCTAGGGCCTCCTACATACTTTGCAAGTGCTCTACCCCTGGGCTGCACCCTCAGCCTATTTTTTATTTTCATATTGAGACAGGATTTCACTGAGTTACTCAGGCTGCCTCTGGCCTTGAACCTACAATTCTCCTGCTTCCACCTCCCTAGGATTCCAGGCATGAGCCAATGTGCTTGGACTTCCTTTTTTTTTTTTTCCCCCTGTGCTTGGTTTCTTCATCAATAGGACAGGGATATTAGCCATTTGGCATATTCTCAGCCCACTATGATTCTTTCTTGGACATTAGGTATCTATAGGGTAAATTAGTAAGCTAATTCTCAGCAATTAGGCAAGCACATGTAGTTTTGTCCACAGTGATTGGCCAAGGGGTGACCCATCATCCAGACTGAACCATCAGCATCTCTTCCATCCAAGAATGAGTCAGCCTTTCCTTTGGAGAAGGATTCTACAGCATTGATTTGAAATCAACTGTCAGGCAGGAAATGAAAGAAGGTAATGTAACCCCAAAAGAGTAAGTGCCAAGAGGGCTTTTGCCCTGGTTCTACTTCCCATGTGAGGACACCTTTGCATTCCCACTCTGGGCTTCTATGGGACACCACCTTCATAATTTTATAGTATATGTTTCTATCTTTGCTTATGTTAGCTTGGACCAGACAGGTAGAATAGCTCAAAAAGCTTAGATTCAAATCCCAAATCCAGAATTTACTGGCTGAGTAAACATGAGTAAGTTTCTTAAATTATTCCTCCATTTCTTCTTCTGAATTATAGGGGAAAAAACAGCATCTGTTTCAAAATAATCCTCATGAACTAAATGAGTCTACGGGTTAAGTCTCTACCTAACACATACCACACAACCAGTGTGTATAATATCAGCCATTATTTTTTATTGAGTCATTTCTGGTAGTGGAAGAAAAAAAACTTTGACTACTAAGACTTTACTTGATTCAAAGAATTGGTGCACGGATTACAAAAGAAAACACAGGAAAAAGGTTTATCACAGTGCATACCAAGTGGGTAATGACAAATATTATCTGTTCCTTATTACTTAGTTACTACATCTGTGTTGGGCTTGGATTTAGCTCAGTCGGTAGAGAGCTGCTCTGCATAATCTGAGCCCTGGGTTCAATCCCCAACTACACAAAAATGTGAGAAGGACCTGGCAGCCCACTCCTGAAACAATCTTAAAACAGTCACCGTTTGAAAACCCTCTGAATAGTAGAGAAGCTCTGACATAGTGCCAGACATAGCACAGTGTTGGGGAGTGTCTCGTTTTGTTACATAGGGTTGCATGAGTTCAAACTAACTCAATGGCACCTAGCAATAGCAACATCTGTGCTGTGATTTGGATGTGTTCCCTAAAAGGAACATGTTTGGAAACTTAATCTCTAGTACAACAGTGGGGTGAATGGATTAATGTCATTTTTACAGGAGGGAGGTGGTTACAAAAGGTGGAGTTTGGCCTCTCTCTCTGTCTCTCTGTCTCTCTCTTCCTATCTGTCTCTCTCTTCCTCTCTCTCTCTCTCTCTCTCACACACACACACACACCCCATCTCTCTATTTCTCTCTTTCTCCTTCCATTTGTCCTTCTATAAAGAAACGACAGTAAGAAGGCGTTCATCATATGCAGCTTCCAATCTTGGACTGCCCAGCCTTCCAAATTTTGAGCTAATACATTTCTGTTATAAATTGCTTAGTCTACTTTTATAGCAGCACAAAATGGACTAAATCAATCTAGTATTATTCCACAGAAGCTCTGAGATTACACAAAGTGTCCATTCTTCCCATGTAATCCACATGCAACCAAAGGAACTATAAGCAAAGGGTGACATGCCTGTGTCTGAGGATTATTTTCAGTTTTTATACCTATTAATATTTATTCATATCTATATATGTGATCTGGGGATAGAGAATAAAGAAGTATCCATAAAGATTCCTTAGCAAAGTTGATTAAAATAACCAAATCAATTTAATATTTCAGGGACAATTTAAAGATTAAACCCTTCTGTTCAGGTAGTTCTCAATTTCACTAATAAAATTGTATTTATGAGCACAGACAAGATATTGTCTTCCAAGTTCTATTAATTTTTCTTGCTGAAAGTAAATTTCTCAGGCGCCATGCATTCTTCATTAGCTCTATTCATTATATTCCTTTTGTTTCACCATTGTGTAATGGCATTTTTGTCATGTTAACATTAGTCTTTCATTCTACTGCTGTTCTGTTCTCAGATCGTCCAAATTTTATCCTTCAGTTCTTTACAGTGATTTCTTGTAGTTAAATAGAAAATAGTATTTTCTTTCAAATCCTTACTATTTTGTTGTAAATTGTATTATTGTAGTTCTACTATAATCACTCAATAAAATGACAAATGATATTAGAATATAATTCAACTGAACTCAATTAATTTAATTTTCTGGTGATATGTTCTCAAATGAAAACAGCTTAATGTTTTCTTTGAAAGATGATATACTACAGTAGAAGAAAAATAGCCATTATATTTAACATCTGGCCATAAACCTTTACTGAATTTCTAGAGACTAAGGACAACAGATTCATTAAAAAATATGAATAAAGAAATGATATTAGAGAAATTTTCTGTTTATTAATTTATTTTAGCCTCATATTTTAAGGAAAGTGTTTTCCTTTCAAAAGCCATTCTTATATGTTCATCTTCATGATAGAATACTGTTCTCGTTATCTAAAACATTCTTTGTTTTTTCAAAAGGTTGGAGCCTTTTTTTAAAATTTTTTTGGTACTGGGGGTCGAACCCAGCACCTCACACTTGCATGCTTTGCAAGTGCTGTACCACTGATCTGCACCCACAGTCCATTTTTCTACTTTTTGAGACAGGGTCTCGCTAAATTACGCAGACTGTCTTTGGTCTGGAATTTGTGATCCTCCTGCCTCGCCCACCCCCCCCCTCCCCCCAGGAGTTGCTGGGATCACAGGCATGCGCCACCGCGCCCGGGTCTTTTCATCTTTTCTTTAAATGATATTTCCTTATAGTGGATTTCTAATTGGATCTTTCTCTACTGCCAATGGATCTTGTTCTTTTATTGTTTTGGCACTCTTTTGGGATTTTTATATTTATATTCGGTTTGGATTAAATTATGAATATTTACTTCTTTATTGGTTTAGGTCTCATACAGGGGCATAGGGCAGACAGCAAGTTCATCTTTTACACTAGCGTATGACCAGTGTTAAGTGCAGTGCTTAGTACATGGTAAGTATGCAGTGAAATCTTAGTAGAGATGGATGGATGAGTCCATCTAACTTTGCTTATAAATGAAAAAATATATTAATGGAAGAATGAGGGAGAATTCTTGTCAAAGACTCATAGCATATTTTTATGTGAAAAGTTTTGTTTAATGTACAGCAAGAGGACAAGGCTAGATAAATAAATCTGGCAACTGTCAGCCTATAGGTGATATGTAAGGTTGTATGATTCAGGTAAATTATCTCATTTAATAGTAGACAGATAATATAAACCTAGATATTGGAGACAAGAGAGATCAAAGTGGAGTTCCTGAGTTTGTTATATAAGTGAGCTTTTAATACATGCTATTTTAATAGCATAATTCAGTGTACTGATTGAGACTCTCTATATAACTTGTTACTTCCATCTCACATTTTTTGCTGAACAAACAAGTAGAAAAGTCTCTTCATCTTCTCCCCATGTCAATACTGTTGTAGAAACAACATTGTAAACAATTGTGAAGACTTTTTCCTTTGTAGTCCTATGGATCTTTGTAGTATGGTGTGACATCTACTAGTATTAGTGTTTAAAGATATATCCAAAATCCATGTTGAAATTTTAACTTCCATGCTAACAATATTAAAAGGTGGGACTTTTAGAGAAGTGGTTAGTCTGAGAAGGACCCACTCTCATGGGTGGGATTGGTGCTGTTATAAAAGGTCAGGTTTGTCCCCCTCTTCCACTCTATAACTCCCTAGTTCTCCCATTTTCCATTATGTGCTGACATAGCAGGAAGGACCTCAGGAGATACAAGCAACTCACTCTTGGGCTTTCCAGCCTCCAGAACTGTGAACCAGTAAAGTTTTTTCATTATAAATTATTCAATATGTGGTATTCTGTTTTAGCAGCACAAAATGAGCTAAGACAACATCACCTTGACTTTTGAACTCTGATATGTGACTAGTGTGAATTCAGGTATGTTACAAGTATGAAGAACATACCAGCTTTAAAAAATTTAGCATAAAAAGAATCCAAAGTGTTCTATTAATATTTCATATTGTTTGAATGATAATATTTTGGATATACTTGTTGTCGTTAGATGCTGTCGAGTCGGTATGCGACTCATAGTGACCCTCTTTACAACAGGGGAAACACTATTGGCAGTGCTTCTCTGTTGTTCATAGGGTTTTCAATGGCAGATTGATTTTTGGGAGGGGGTTGCCAGGTCCTTCTCTGAAGCCTACAGCTTCTGGTGTTCCCAGGCGGTCTCCCATCCAGGTACTAACCAGGCCCGACCCTGCTTAGCTTCTGAGATCTGACAGCATCGGATGCCACAGGGCTACAGCTGCAGGCCTTTGGATATACTAAGATAAATAAAATATTAAACCTCGTTTCTTCTATGTCCTTGTAAGCTCTTTCTTTCTTTCTTTCTTTCTTTCTTTCTTTCTTTCTTTCTTTCCTTTTCAGTAGTTGGGGGTTGAACTCAAGGCCTTACACATATGATGTAAGTGCTCTATCACTGGGCTGCACTCCCAGGTCATTTTAAAATTTTTTTATCTTAAGATGGAGTCTTGGTAACTTACTAAGACTGCCTCTGGCCTGGAACTTGCAATCCTCTTGTCTCCACCTCCTTGGCCATTGGGATTACAGGCATGTGCCACTGTGCCCAGTCCCTTTGTAGTTTTTTGATGCAGCAACAGGAACATTTTTAAATTGCATATGGGACTTTCAATATATTTTTATTGGTCAGTGCTTTTCTAGAACCATTAAAAACTAACTACTGCATGATCACTGAGTGACAACTTTTTTCTGATTATTACAGTTGTTAAACATTATCATTTTAATGTTATTTCTTAGGCAGTAGTATAAAGAATTCTAATTAACTTTTCTTTCTATTTCTGTAAGCAAATTTACTTTAGAAAAAGACTTTTAAACATGCCTTCCAACTAAAAGGCTCATTGGTAAAATACTCAAATATTATGTTTGCATGTCTACAGTTAAATATAGTTATATTTACTACTTATCTACAGATAATTTGGTAAAATAGAGTCTTAATTTATTTAAATTTATGCAGCTGTTTATCTCAAGCATATGCAATCAAATTTATTTTTCTTGATATTCAAATTGGGATCTAATATTTTAAAAAATCTGGACAACACATGAGGTGGTAGAGAAAATATTGGACTTGAAAGGTGGTTATTGTGCTCTTGTTCTAGATTTGCTCTTGATGTGTAGCCTACTTGTGTCACTATACTTCTTTTGGACATTGTTTCTGCACCAGTAAATATTAGTTTCAACTAATTTAATGTGTATTTCAATAGTACTTCCTAGACTTACAAAAGGCCCTAAACATATTTTGAAAATATTTTACATTGTAAATTTTCTTTGTATATGTGTGATGTGTGATAAATATTAGAAACAAATATGCACACATGCAATGAAGTCATGGGTTTTAAGGATTTAGCAGTGAAGTAGAAATAGCAGATAGACCCTACTTTCCAATGTACACACATACAAGTACTTACACATGTTAAGCTAGCTAGTCATCCTTGCTTTGGCAGTAACTTTTGGTAGAATAGGCTCACATCACTTATTATCCATACTGTTTGTGCCATGGAAAAGTTTTACTGCATATAATTTTGTTTTTCTGTGGATAGACAGGATAGAAGGTGGTTCAGAAAAGGGGAGAAAGGCCAGACTCGGTGGAGCATGCCTGTAATCTTTGAGGCTTAGGAGAAGGAGGCAGGAGCATTGCAAGTTCAAGACCAGAGGCAGTCTGCATAACTTAGCAAGACCCTGTCTCAAAAAAAAAAAAAAATGGGCTGAGGGTGCAACTCAGTGGTCCAGCACTTGCAAAGCATGCGTGAAGCCCTGGGTTCAACCCCAGTACCACAAAAAAAAAAAAAAAAAAAAAAAAAAGAAAGAAAGAAAGAAAAGAAAAGGGGAGAAAAGGGACTCTTCAGTGTGATTTGTCATTTACAATCATATTTTATACCATACAACTTCACAAACTACATTAAGGATATCAGCCTGATTCATGCTGATCTACCTTTAGTCAAAACTATATAGTACATTCTGCACAGAGAACACCAAGTTCTGCTATACTTGCAAATTGTTATAAGACAGGAGGGTTAAAAAAGTTTTCATCCTATTTTCTAACATGCTGCAATTACTTCCTATTTATTTTCCCATTTTTTGTCTCATTCCCTTCACCACTGTAATTCTTTACATAGTCTACTTTCAGATCCACAGTTCTGAACCATTACTCTGGTCATTTCATCTTATACCTAATTGAAAGCCTTGCTAATAAATTTCACATTTTAAGCTGTCATATGTGGTTCCCTCGTAGTGTGGGCCCCACCCAAATTTCCAGCTTTATTTCTCATCTGATCCTACATGTACCCTGCTCTCAAGACAAACTAGATAATTTTCTTCTAATTCTTCCATCATTCTTTTAAGTACCATTTAAGATACAACTTTATCCATTTAACATTTTTCCTCATGCTCAAATCAAATGCAAGAAAGGGAAAAATCATTATGAAAATATTCTGATGGTATGTTTACAGGGAGGAAAGGTAACAAAAATTTATGATAAACTATTCTGTAATATAAGTGAATAAAAAACAGGAATTCAGGGAGAAAAATGAGAACAGGAGAATGATCACCAGGTGAAGATAAGTACCTGAAGAAGGGAGAGGATGACAATACCTTTTCAAGTGTGTGTATGAACTCCTGTGCACATGTGCTCTGAATGCCACTTGTGGATGACTACATTTTTATGTGCAAATGAAGAAGATCTTTGGTGGACTGCATGGTTTAGTTGCAACCTTAGAAGCCTAAGAGGGATACTCCCTCTTTTCCCTCTCTCCTCTCTCCTCCACAGGCTGTGGGTGAGTATATTCATGGTGATTTGCCAGTGAGACAATTTCAGAGTGTCTCTTGATACTCCAAATTTTGAGCAGCTGTCACTTTGAACATGGTGTCAGTTTGTGCCCATGTCTGTGGTGGTGGTAGGTAGACTTGTCTAGTCCCAAGTGAGCCTCACAATGGTCCCCACTTATCTGGCCCTACGGAGCATCTTTTAGAAGATTTTCTAAGCTGGTTTTACTTATTGCCTGGAGTTTTATATGATCCAGATATCTAACACATTTCCTTTGCTGTATGGTCATATAAATTCCCTGAAAAATGATAAGAGTTTCTGTAGTAGGCAGAATAATCCTCCCCCTCAACGATATCCACCTCTTAATTCTTGGAATCATGTTACTTTACATGACAAAGGAAAATTAAATTTGAAGATGGAATTTAGACTGCTTATCCACTGACTTTAAAATACAAAAATTATCCTGACTACCTCAGTGGGCTCTGTAATACCAAGTGTCCTTAAATGCAGAAAAGGGAGGTGGAAGGGTAGGTCTTGAATGATGCATTAGAACTGTCATTGCTTGTTCTGAAGGAGGATAAAGGGACCAAGAGCCAAGAAGTGCAGTCAGTTCCTAAAAACTGGAAAAGGTAAGGATGTGGATTCTTCCCCAGAACCTGCAGGAAGGAACAGAATCCTGCTGATGTGCCTTCCTGACAAGCAGGATGAGGGGGAGGCTGGCTTCTTCTACCAGCTGAGTACAGTGCTCCCTGCTGTAGGATGCAGGAGCTAGTAGTGGAGGACGATACAGCAGATTGGAGATCCCCAGCTTGCCCTTTCCTTCAAAAGTGAAATCCTCTGTCAGCTGCTGTCCTTGACTTCAATCTCTATTCATTTCCAGTTTATCATCTTAATATCTCAGCAGTTGTCCTTTAGTTGTAAATACTCAGCATTGCTCTCGGGTTTCAAAGACAGTATTTAGGACATGAGTGTTATGTTTGAAAAGTCAGACACTTATTTCTTGGTCCTTTTCTGATGATGTAGACCATCAGTTCTCAGGAGAGGAGATAAATCAGTTTTATATGAGCCTTCAAATATTGTTTCTCTACCTTCTTGACTGTGAAATGTCTGACACTCAGGTACCTGATTTCAGGTTAATAAATGAATTCAGACCACTCTAATATGCCTCTTAAATATACTCTATTTATGGTAAAAACAAAGATATCAAGGCAGTTTCCTTTTTTATTTAACAAGACAAAATGTCTAGTGAAACCTCTCATTTTTTCCATAGGTTTGTAATTTGCTTAGTACAGTTAACCTTTAAACATATATAGAATATACACAGACAGGTTATTAAATAAAATGAAAGATTTCTTGCTTTTAATGTATGGCATTTAAATACTCTTTTATTGCACTATTTATAAAATTGTTTTATAGAACACTAAAAAGTAAGGAGCTGTTTAAAAATGTTAATCCTATAATTAATAGTCAGAGTCATATGCTTTCCCCCAGCACAAGGCACTGATATTCTAAATCTGTCACTCTGAACTTTACAGTAGGAGACAGCCATCTGCCTGCATGCAGCCACATAAAACAAAGCAAGAATATATGCTCCTTTGTTTCCCCTAGTGAGCTACAGGATCATTATGATAAAGTACGCAAGAAGGTTTAGCTAATGTGAACTAAGATGGCATATGCTGAGGAGAAAAGGAACATATTAAATCAAAGTAAGTCTACAAGTCAGTGTTATGAGGTGATTGGATATGGATGACTGGATAAAGAAGAACATACGATATAATGCCAAATAGGAAATATGTATATGGATGACCTATTACTGATTCCTGTACCCTCCCAACCCTTTCTCTGTGTTATGGAAGCTAGTGCGATTTTAGTTAAGGCATATACTTTAATTTACACCTTCATTTTTACTGTGATACATCAAAGTTGCTAAAATAAAATAACTGGACATTCTCTCACAGGCTAAGAATATTAACTAGAAGTAAAAAGGAGGAAAGTTTGTGAAGCAAAATCAATTTCCAATCTATCTTTACATCTAGATATCTATGCAACTATAATATATTTTTTTCAAAGAGTCATAGTCTTCCTGTCAGTTATGTCTAGATTTTTCTGAAGCTCAGGTACTCTTAAATTTACTTTTTATATTTTAATTTAGCTAAATTCATTAAGGAAGGATATTTTCAATAAGCTTGCAGCTGTATCACTGTGGTGTCTGATCCCATCAGATCTGGGAATCTAAACAGGGTTGGGCCTGCTTAGAACTTGGATGGGAGACCGCCTGGGAACACCAGGTGCTGTAGGCTTGGGAGACAGACCCAGCAACCCACTCTCAAAAAACAGCCTCTGAAAACCCTAGGAATAGCAGAGAAGAACTGACAATAGTGTTTGGTCTGTTGTACATAGGGTTGCTATGTGTTGGATACTGACTC
This sequence comes from Pedetes capensis, assembly GCA_007922755.1. Lineage (NCBI taxonomy): Eukaryota > Metazoa > Chordata > Mammalia > Rodentia > Pedetidae > Pedetes > Pedetes capensis. Next base: position 16,582 of record VMDO01014582.1, on the reverse strand, counting down.
CAGAGCACCTAACAATAACAACAACAATTATCAGTGAAACACAATTCTTTTTTGAATCACCTAATGTGTTTTTCAGCATAATTTTATGTGGATAATAGAGCTTCTGTTCAAAATGTCTTAAATTGACATTAACTTCAGTTTTCTGAATTTGAACGTTTTATTTATAGAGAAAAATACTTTTTTTTCCTGAAATAAAGGTTTTTTTCACAGCACATGAAAGAATGAGACAATTAAAAACTTCAATGTCACACTAACACATTACAGCTGAGTTTTCAGCTATTGCAGAATTATAGCATGGTTGTTACATATGAAGGCTGCAGTCAGCCAGGATAAGTTCAAATCTCTTTATTTCTTCTTTTTTTACTAGAGGTTTGAACCCAGGGTCTCACATGTCCTTTGCAAGCACTCTACCACTCAGTGTAGCCCTTTCCTTTCCTTTCCTTTCCTTTCCTTTCCTTTCCCTTCCCTTCCCTTCCCTTCCCTTCCCTTCCCTTCCCTTTCCTTTCCTTTCCTTCCTTCCTTCCTTCCTTCCTTCCTTCCTTCCTTCCTTCCTTCCTTCCCTCTCTCTCTCTCTCTCTCTCTCTCTCTTTTTCTTTTTTTATTTGTGGTACCTGGAGCTTGAATTTAGGGCAAGTGCTCTACCATTGGTACGCACTCCCATCCCATTTTAAAAATTGATTTGGAGACTGGGTTTGCTATACACAGGTTACCTCTGGCCTGAAACTTATAGTCCTCTTGCTTCAGCCTCCTGAGTCACTGGGATTTAAGGGAAGCACCTCTGTGCCCAGCCTTTAAACTTTTTTTTTTTTTTTTTTGTGGTACTGAGGGTTGAACCCAGGGCCTTGCTTGCATGTTTTGCAAGTGCTGGACCACTGAGCTGCACCCCTAGCCCAATTTTTTTTTTTTTTTTTTTTTACTTTTTGAGACAGGGTCTCGCTAAATTATGCAGACTGCCTCTGGTCTTGAACTGGCGATCCTCCTGCCTCTGCCTCCTGAGCCACTGGGATTACAGGTATGTACCACCACACCCGGCTCCTTTAAGCGTTTTTTATCTTCTTTAAGAGTCTTGCTAAATTCCTGGTTGCCTCTGGCCTTGAACTTGTGATCTACCTGCCTCCAACTCCTGACACACTGGGATTACAGGTGTGAACCATACCGCCTAACTCAAATTCCATTTCTATGTTGTACCAATTTAAGTGACCTCGAGTAATCTAACAACTCTAGGCTTTATATTTCCTACTTGTAAATAGGGTTAGTTTAGAGAGCCTACTTCAACTCATTAATTCTGAGGGGTAAGTGAAATAAGATGCATAAAGGATTCAGTGCTGTGTCTGGTAAATTAGAACTCTTCACAATGATATTACACAAATTTTATTTCTGAAGCAGAAGATCACAGGCAGCAATCTGTCTTCATTCTCAGGAGAAACGGTCCAAGACTCCCAGTGGATGCCTGAAACCTTGGCTAGCACCAAACTCTATAGGTATAATATTTCCCGTACATACTACCTATGACAACATTTATTTTATAAATTAGACACAACATAAGATTAATAACTAATAATGGAATCCTGTTGTTGTTAGACACCATCAAGTTGTGTCGGACTCATAGTGACCCTCCTAGGGTTTTCAATGGCTGTTGTGGAATTGTCTCAGGAGTGGACTGCCACATTCTTCTCCCATTTTTGCAGTGCTAGGGATCAAACCCAGGTACTCAGAAAATGTAGAGTAGCTCTCTACCAACTGAGCTAAACCTCAGCCCCAATTAGGGAACAGAAGAATTAAAATACTATGCTGTAATAATAGTTATGTTAATGTGAGTTGTCTGGCTCTCTCTCAAAATGTCTTTGTTCTACTTTCACCTTTTCACTTAATGGCAAAAAACTTTATGGCTCCTTTTTGGCATATCCAAATCACCAGCATCACTACTCTTGCAGGTTGTTGTTGTTGTTGTTAGGACTCTTGCAGGTTAGGATCATTATTAAGAAAAATAAGGTTTGCTTGAACACAAGCACTGTAATACATCAACAGTTGGTCTGATAATTATGATGGCTACTAAGTGACTAATGGGTGGTCTACGGAGGGTGGCTATGCCAGACAAAGGATGACTCATGTTCTGGATAGAAAGGAGAAGGCCAGAATGAGATTTCATTATGCTACTCAGAATGACATACAACTTAAAACTTTTGAATTGTTTATTATGAAATTCTTTATTTAATATTTTCAGATCTTGGTTGACCACATATAACTGAAACCATAGCAAGTGAAACCATGGGTATGAGGGGAATATTGTTCTTTAGACATTGATTGTATTCAATAAGGGACTCATTTAGGAAATTATTTTCATAGCAATTTACCTGTAAATTCAGATTTATCTGTAAATGTAGTTATTTAATTGTAAGAAAATTTCTAAGAAGTTATAGATATATAAGTAGAATAAATATAAATAAATAATGATAGATAAGGGAAATTTAGGGACTATTTATCCAAAGCAAAGTTTTTACTAGGGTGTTTGAATACTTTGAAAGTGGCACATTATACTGGCATATATGATGCACTACAAACTTGTGGCATCTGATCAAGCTGATTATTCTATAAAATGTTGTATCATGTTACCAGAGTCCTGAATCACAGTCTGAGCTTACTCAGTAGTCAAAATCTGTGATTCTGGATTTAAGGTGCATGATCTTACAGATTATGCTTAGAGCATTTGGTTAAAAATACAAACCAGATCTTGGATTTCTTAATGACTGAAAGAGTAAAGATTATTTTTTTCAATGTTAAGGGATAAGTGGGCTTAAATGGTTAAAGATAAGAATCTATCATTTTTACATTTGGAAATAATTCCTTATTCTGAAAATGCATGTCACATCATACTGTTACACTCAGACATGTCCCATAAAGGAGACAAATATAACAAAATTACAGATAATATAATATTTGATAGTCTGAAAATAATCTTATTTCATGAGTTTTGTTTGGGGTGTCAAATGCCTCAAGATTTACTGAATTAAAGTTTATTTTATAAATGTAATTTTCTAATTGATAACTATTAATAAAATATTATCACACTTTCTGATTATTTTGTACTTGAACAGAAGCATTCTACAGTGGATTACCTAGTGGTTAGATAAACATTATCATCCAATATTAGTTTTTAAGATATCATAAATTTAACAGGAAAAACAGTTAAAATATAGGAGATAGAAAATGATAACTAATATAGAAAAAATACAATAAAGAATACAGGGGAAATTCACATTTTTTTTCTTGAGACCAGTTTCCTACATTCTGTCACCCAAAATGCCAAATATGATTAAACCTCAGTCAAGCCTTAGGTTTAATTCCAAATAAACCTGGATTTCATTTCTTTTTGAGGAAAGTACAGGTTATGCTACAGAGTTAAAGCTATGAAGTAAAGAGTTAAAGGATAGAGAATTGCAGACTCATTAGGACAGAGAGAACTGATGGTTAGAGCTGGGGTCCTCAACCCTGTTAGGAATGGTCTGCACAGCAGGGGTACGCTGGGCAGTGGTCAACGGAGCCAAACGTCATCTGTATTTAAAGCAGCTCCCCATCACTTCATTTCTGGAAACCATCCTCTCATCTTCAGGCCTGTGGAAAAATCTCCCACAAAACAAGTCTCTAGCACCAAAAAGCTTGGGAATGCTGGTTTAGAGGATCCTTCCTAGAATAATATGTGTAACAAGAAATAAACAAGAAATAAAATAACTAATAAATAATAGTAAAAGATCAAAGTATATTTTCAGAGCGATAAGAAGGATATTTTCTAAGACACTACATAGCACAAAATTAAAGAAAGAAAAAGTTCTCAGTGTTTTATATGGTTAACTGTGGACCTAAAAGAGTCTTACATCTCACATGATCTCTCTATACTTCTCATAGAATGTAACATAAATGGTCTCAATTATAACAGCAGACAAGGCTCATGATATTTTGCAGACATAGGAAATTTTCATCCAAATGTCAGAGCATTTTATCATTAAAAAATAGACTTTAAGAATATTTACATAATATTTTTAAATGAACATTAAAACAAACCACATTTCTGTTTCTGTGCTTTTCACTGTATTTGCTTGCTTACTTGGCTAAATATTAAAACAGTCACAACAATCATAAAAGGTCACTTGGAAAGAGGAATTAAACAACATAGATATGTACTTTTGAATTTGCTTCAGAAGGTCCCACATTTTAGGATTAAATGGAATTTTAATACAATCTTGGATAAGCAATGAAATTTTCTGTGACATAAAGCATAATCCAGTAGTAATCTCCATTCTTCCCTCCCTAATTTGGACCCACTGATTAATTTCACATGGACAACAATGATACTTTTCAGCTGTCAGTGCAGGGATATGCAGTCAGAGGCATAACAAATTAATGCATTTATACTGTGCTGATGGCATTTCTGGCTTTACTTGCCCAACACTGATCTGATTAACTGAAAATATCTTAGGAGGCTGTTAGATGTTGATGACTTTTTTTTGAATTCAGAAACAGTCCTATTAATGCTAAATCCATAATCTTAAGCATCAAAAATAATGCACTCTTTTTAAATACTAAATTACTGAAATATGAGGTTCTACTTATGAAACATAAAAATTAAGTAATTTGGTTAGTGATTAAGCAATAAAAAATAATATTAATAATTGATTTGTGGGTTGAATACAGAAAAATCTAAATAATTTTGTGTATCTTATCAGACCATAATAGAATAAAACTAGAAAGAGAAATTAAAGAAATTATACAAATACAAGCCTGCAACTGTAGCCCTGTGGCATCCAATCCCATCAGATCTCGGAAGCTAAGTAGGGTCAGGTCTGGTTAGTACCTGGATGGGAGACCGCCTGGGAACACCAGAAGCTGTAGGCTTGGGAGAAGGACCTGGCAACCCCCTCCCAAAAATCAATCTGCCATTGAAAACCCTATGAACAACAGAGAAGCACTGCCAATAGTGTTTCCCCTGTTGCAAAGAGGGTCACTATGAGTTGGATACCGACTCGAAGGCACCTAACAACAACAACAACAACAACATAAAAATACATGGAGAATGAACTTTTAAATGACCAATGGGTGCTGAAAGGAATCAGACAGGAAATTTAAAAATTCTTAGAATCAAGTGAAAATGGAAATACAATCCAACAGAACCTTTGTGATACAGCAATGGCAGTTCTAACAGGGAAATTTATAGCAATGGGTGTGTACATTAAAAAATTAGAGCCTACTCAAACAAATAACTTAATGATACACCTCAAGCTGTTAGAAAAAGAACAACAAACAAAACACAAAACCAGTAGATGGAAAGAAACAATAAAGATCAGAGGAGAAATTAATGAAATGGAGACTAAAAGAACAACAAAGAGAATTGATGAAACAAAAAGATGGCTCTTTTAAAAGATAAACAAAATCAACAAACTCTTAGCCAAACTACCCAAAAGAAAGAAAGACTCAAATCAAGAAAATCAGAGATGAACAAGGGAACGTTACAGCAAATACCTACAAAATCCAGAGAATCATTAGAGAATACTTAGAACCACTATATTCCAAAATACTGGAAAACTTAGAAAGGACAGATAAATTCTTAGACACATATGACTTATGAAAGTTAAGTCAAGAGGATATAAGTAACTTAACCAGACCTATAATAGCAGTAGGGCTGGGATTTAGCTCAGTTGGTAGAGCACTGCACTGCAATCTCTGAGGTCCAAAGTTCAATTCCCAGCAGCACAAAAATGGGAGAAGGGCCTGGCAATCCACTCCCAAGGCAATCCTGAAACAGTCTGCCATTGAAAACCCTATGAGGGTCGCTATGAGTCTGATACCGACTCGACGGCACCTAACAACAACAATAATAATAGCAGTAAGATGGAAGCAGTAATACTCCCCCACACACACCAAAAAAAGTCCAGGACCATATGAATTCAATGCTGAATTCCACAATACCTTTGATTAAGAATTAACACCAATGCACCTCCAATTATTCCACAAAATACAAATGGAAGAAACATACCACACTCATCCTATGATGCTATATTACTCTGATAGCAAAACCAGGACACATCAAAAAAGGAAAACTACAAATCTGATGAACCTAGATGCAAAGATCTCAATAAAATACGTGCAAATCAATTTCAACAATCCATAAAAGAGATCATACACTATGAATCAAGTTGCTTTCATTACAGGGATGCAAGGCTGGTTTAACATACACAAAACAATAAAGGTAATGTAGCTTATAAATAGATTTAGAAACACAAACCTTATGATTCTATCAATAGATGTAGAAAAGGCTTTCCACAAAGTTCAATATCCTTTGATTGTAAAAGACTTCAATAAACTCAGAATTGAAGAACATGCCTCAACATAATAAAGGCTATGTGTGAGAAACCTATAGACAACATCATACAAAAAGGGGAAAAACTGAAAGCACTTCCTCTAAGGGTGTTCAATGTTCACTGCTATTCAAAGTAGTAATTGAACTATTATCCACAGCAATTCGAGAAGAGAAAGAAATAAAAAGGATACAAAGAGGAAAGGAAGAAATCAGCACTTGGAAAGCATGCATGAGGCCCTGGGTTCAGTCCTCCAGCACTGCAATATATATGCATTCCTACCATGAAAATACAGCAATCAGAAAAACAAAACAACAAAAGAAAACTCATAAGTTTGCTACTACAATACCGAATTGGAAGCATTGTAGTGTAATTCATTTTCAATTATAATTAGACAGATGTTTCTTGCTGTGCTAGTATTCACCAGTATATTTCCAATATATTTCAACACTCTTACACTTTATGGAGATTTTTTAAAGAAATACAGAAGGATAATGAAGATCGATTACCTTTTTCACAGAAACGGCCTGTGAAATGGAGTGGACAATCACACCAGAACGAGAGGACACCACTTGAGAGGAAGATGGGGTGGCAAGTGCCCCCATTATGGCACTCATCTTCCTGGCACACAGGTGGCACTTCAGGAGCGGGGGTCCGGGAAGTCCACTTGGAGACTGTCCCCTCTGTCACACCAGAAAGAGGAACGAAAGAGGCCGTTGGAGATAGAGTAAAATCTTGAGATCTATGATTTACAAAGAGACAAAACAAAAAGTGTAAGTAAAAGTACTAGGAACCTAAATAGGGATAATAGAAAGTTGAGTTTAAATTTGTTCACATAGGATTTAAACTTGAACCTGCACTGAACCCAAGCTCTCTAAATTTTAACATATTGAGCACTCACTTGAACTTGAACCCAATCTTTCATGGTTTTGAAGCCCTGGTTTAAAAACAAAAACAAAAACATTGATCTAAGGTTTTTTGAGAACAAATACAATGATCACATTTACTTTACAAGTGTGAGATTTTTAATGTCTGAGTTACATAATGTGACCCGGGTGAATTATGAGTGGCAGTCTACACAGTTCTGAGAAAGTAAACTAATTTCTTCAGTGTAGTAAAGAACTTGGTAGAATTGACCCTCATAGGCTTAAGAGCCAATCCACTTATGGAATAGGATTAGAATTTTGGCCTAACAGTCTTCCTTTCATTACTTCAAATTGTAAGCACCTGAGATCAAGGAGTGAGATTCTTTTGCATTATGATGTTAAAATTAGATTTGAATTATTTCTAGGTTGACTGCATTCCTAAAATTGACTTGCATTATTTCTAGGAGCTATCTAAGTGGTACCTTAGAAATGCGCTGGAGTTTAGCTTAGTTAGTAGAGTACTTGCTCTGCATACTCCCTGGCCCTGAATTTGATCCCCAGCACTACAAAAAAAAAAAAAAAAAAAAAAAAAGAAGGACCAGGCAAACCAAACCACTCTAGAAACAATCCACCATTGAAAACCCTGTGAGGACTATGATGAGTTGGATCTGACTTGATGGCACCTGACAACAACCACCTGCAAAGACTAATTTTTTCATAGATATTACCACCAGATTTTTTCTTCAAATATATCATTGTTATTGTTAGGTGTTGTTGAGTCAGGTTCAACTCATAGCGACCCATAGCCACCCTCATAGGGTTTTCAGTGGCTGATTGTTTTTGAGATTGCTTCAGGGGTAGATTGCCATGGCCTTCTCCCATTTTTTTGTGGTGCTCGGGATTGAATGCAGGTCCTCAGAGAGTATGGAGCAGTGCTCTACCAACTGAGGTAAAAAACCCCAGTCCCAAATAAATAATAGACAAAATCAAAACTTTCTTTATGAATTATATAGAAATTCATTACTTTTACGTTCTAAAAGCCCCTTGATATCTAATTCTTCTTTGTTTTTGCACTTTACTTTATTATGATCACTTTAAATTCTCTCAAACCAAATGTGATTACATGAGTCCTAGGGACTCATGTTGGAAGTTTGTTCAATCCACTTTGTATGCATTGTTGCTTTATTCGTATCAAAGAGCACCAAGTCCATACGTTATTTCTTCTACGTACTCTTTTCAGTTGCCCTCTGCTGACTGAGATGAAAGTGATGTTTCTCTCATCACTAAAATTCCGTCATATGTCATTTGTACCACTGCTAGCACCTTTGTCATGTGTTTGTAATGCAGTTATATGCATTATTTTCTACTAGGCTATGCATGGCTATCATAAGTACTTTACAAATATTTGTTGAATTAATGTCCACCGTACTCAAAAGTGTTATATCCAGTTTAGGAATCAGTAGTTTTGGAATTTTCACTTAATATAATCATGAGATACTTCATTAACAAAAATCTTGCTTGAATAAAAAATAATCAACAATTTATGTGAATAAATTTTTACTTTGTTCTTTGTCATAAAGAAAAAAAATCTTTAACAAAAGAAGTTAGTTCAGATATTCTCTGACTGACAATAGACTTAAATACCCATTTTTTGTATCTACTGTGTACAGTGATGTCAATGCATTAGAGTTAAAAAAGTTGAAGAAATACTGTCAATGAAAATTTATAAAAAGCATTTTGTTAATATAATGTTAATACGCAGATCAGTTATTGTTTTTATAAGCCTTGTATAGCCTGAAATTGTTCTTTGTGATGTTCATCACAGGTTGTATACTTAGTTTTTATGTTTGACTGTGACACTCTTCTCTTTCCTTGGGATTGTAATCTCCATGAAGGATTGATGGATCTTTTTTGCTGTTTCTTTCATTTTATCCTTAATGAAATGCTTGACCCCAATAGGATTTCCCAGAAATATTTTATAAATAAATTTGAATTACATCTTTGTCAATGTATAATGGACCCTACTACTAACAAGAAAAATAGCAAATGAAAGTAATTTGGTCAACCTAGGGTTATTTTCACAACCCTGTGATATAACTTTTTAACTTTATAAATATAAATACTAGCACTTTTGTTGCAGTCTTATAATCAACTTTCACTAATTTGGTTCTATGGGAAGATTAGCATAGTTCCTTCCATTTGTACTCACAATATAACTTTGTCCCTCTGAGGTAACTTTCCTCAAGCTAAATGGCAATGCTAATCTGAATTACATGAGAGATTTATTACTCAGTATTCCTTACTTTAATTTCTAGTTTTAATGTTTTCGAGTGATTTCACCATTTAGTCTATCACTTGCCATGGACCTCAGGAATTGCAGTCAATCACTTCCATATCAGGAATAAATTAAACTAAATTAAATGTCACTACTTTCTGCTACTGTAGCTGATCAGAAAGCCTATGTCTCACGTAAAAAAAAAAACCAACAACAATATGTTGCACATTTTGGTTAACTGATTACATGGTTATAATTACTATCAATTGGTTCGTCAATTAAAATATCAGCATCATAAATCAAAATTTGAAAGCAGCATCAATGAGATACATTCTATGTCATGAGAATCCGACCTCAAATTTGCAATATCATTATTAATGGTTCTTGGATTTTAGTAGTTTTTTATGAATCTGAATTTACCTACATTAGAATTTGGAATTAATCTAAGCTCAATCAATGTGTTATATATTTAACATGAAAGACTTATTCTGATTACAAAAATTTTAACTGACTTTTACACAATGGTTAAAAATATCAAGTTAACATGGAAGTTTATTAAGCATAAATAGATGATGGTTATGCTATATAACTAGGATTAAAGTTACAATTCACTTCTGTTCTAGAAATTATGAAAATATGAGATCTTAGAAACAAATCAAGCCTTGAGACTTTCATAATTTTTTTAAAGAAGCAACATTGTAAAAATTGGACTTCTTTGCCTTTCATGTATAAATATTTGATTTACTGTCTGTTCAAAATAATAAGCACAAAGAATCTGTTTGAATGCTTCTTTGATAACTTTATACAAGAATACAGTGAAGAAATAGCCATTCTTTTAAATGGGAGTAAGTTCTCCATATTTTTTTCTTAATGAATTAATGTCTGAATAGCATACACTAATGTTATTCAAAACTAAGCCTGATCATTGGAGAAAGATATCTTGAGAGGACAGATTTACAATCATGTTGGGGATCTCTTGTTGGAACCAAATAGGAGGACATGTTATTCTTTGTCTTAATTCCACTTCCATCTTTCCAGAGGGTCCCAGAATCCCCTTCGTTAAGAGCAGTAATCAACCATGAAGCTAAAAATTTTGCATTGCTTTAGCTTCATTTTGCTCACTATCAGCTGACTTTATCTCTCTTCAGCACTTGTCTATTTCATATTCTTAACAGTAACAGTAGGCTCACTCTGATGTGTGAATTCTGAGGAAATCCACTTCACAAGCAGAGATGTGGGAGAATTTTTAGAATCACGATAAAGTATTAAACATAAATGAAGAAACTTAGCTAGAAGAATCTTGAATTTAGGGCTCTTATTAAATATCTTACTATAAGAAAAGTTTTAAAACTAATTGTAGTACATGGTAAAAAGTAAGATAAATGTGTTACACATATAATAAAAAACATACCTCATATACAAGCAACATATATATATATATATATATATATATATATATATATATATAATAAAATTAGAATGTACCATAAACACGCATAATCCATTCTACTTTTCCTTTTTACCTATTAGAATATGTTGTTTTATTCTTTGTTTTTAACCTAAAATAATTTGTGGTTGGGTACCTTATCAGTAAGTACAGTTCTCTATTTAGAGCTGAAGAGTGGTTTGCTATTTGGATATACATCATTGATCCTATGAATTCATAATTAATATATTTAAGCTAGTTCAAGATTTTTTCCTTTTATCTGCATCATAAACTTATTTTGAGATATAATTATACAAACAGCATGCCCATTTAAAGTACATCATTAAATAATTTTCAGTAGATACAGAGTTGTACAAGTATGGCCATAAACTATTTTTGTATTTTATCAACCTTAAAGAAACTTCCTTCCCTTTAGAGTCACTTCTTATCAAACACCCTCAGCCCATCCCTGGGCAACCTTAAATTTACTCTCTAAATCTATAACTTTGTCTACTTTTGACTTATCATATAAATAAATTATAAAGTATGTAGACTTTACGTAGTTTTTTCGTTTGCTGTTGTAATTATTGTTAGGTGCCATTGAATCACTATCCAACTCAGTGACTGTACCTGCAACAGGGGAAGCACTATTGTCAGTACTTCTCTGCTATTTATAGGGTTTTCAATGGCTGACTGTTTTTTGGAGTGGGTTGCCAGGTCCTTCTCCCAAGCCTACAGTATCTGGTGTTCCCAAGAGGTCTTCCATTCAATTACTAACCAGGCCCAACAGCGCTTAGCTTCCTAGATCTGAAGGTTTCGGATACCACAGTGCTACAGCTGTAGGAGCTTTTTCATTTGGCATAATGTTTTCATAATGCTACTTGTATCAGAACCTTATTCTTTGTATTTCTGGTAGATACATTTTTTTTCTGTTAATTAATAGACATTTGGGCCACTTCTTCTTCCTGGTAATTGTAAACAATGCTAGTATGTATATTCATGTTCAAATTTTTGTCTGTCTGTATGTTTTCATTTCTCTTGAGAATATATCTAGAAGTAGAATTGTTGAATTGTATGTACTTATGTTTAAACTTTTGAGCAACAATCAATTTATTTATTGTTTTCATTTCTACCAACAAAAATAGGACACTTCAAGATTCTGCACTTCTTTGATGGGTTTAAATTTTTTTTCCTTTTTCTGTTCTTTTTTTCTTTTTCTTCTTTTTATGGTAGATTTTAACCAAAATATGCCCTTTTCTTCCACTCTGTAGCTCTAGCATCATAGATTCTCATAAGTAGTATGCACATTTATATTTTTTATGAAACTTGACAAATTTCCCTGATAATAGTTGCTACAATTCATGTAGTGATACTTTTTACCTTTCTTGTTCTGATCAATTTATTATCAAATTTTAAATATCTCACAATTTTACATAAAAACTAGTAACTTGCTATTGCTTTAAATCACATTTATTTATTCATATCTGTGGTGGGCTGAATAATGCCCTCCCCTTGAGTAAAAGCAGTTTTCTGAATTGGCCTGATATCTGTTACATCCTTCTGGAATCATACAGGGACAGTCCAGTTATGTAGAGCTCCCTTTGATAGTTGTATCAACAAAAGCTGTGAGTCCTTATTTTTCCTAAGCATCTATTTCTTTATTTTGGGAGGAAGTCCACTAGCAAAAACAATCAACAACTGAAAACCCTATGAAGAGCAGGGAAGCACTGACATAGTGCCAGGCATGGCACAGCATTGGGGAGTGTTTCATTATGTTTTACACAGGGTCACCATGAGGCAGCCCTGAATCAATGGCACCTAATGACAACAATAATTTCTATACTTATGTATTATCAAACATCATACCTATAAACATATACACTTGCATTGAACTACCTCTCGGTATATCTATATCTATACTTATAGCTGTAAGTTATTTCACCCCCTGCACTATTTTAGTGGGCTTTCTTAGTTCTCAGGCCCTTACTTTCCATATAGGATAACTGGCAACACCTAACCATGTCCAAGTCGTGGTGGCTGACAGGAGTAAATCCTGGGGAGAAGTTGATCTCTGCTTTAACTCTAAAGGTATGGGAACACCATAATAAGTAATGAAGCCTTAAACATTTTGAGAAATTGCTTCAAAAATTTGAATTGTCATCATTCTCAGCTCTAAATTTTTTTTTTTTTTTCTTTCTGGTACTGGGTTTGAACCCAGGACCTCTTGCCTGCATGCTTTGCAAGTGCTAGACCACTGAGCTGTGACCCCAACCCCCCCCCTTTTTTTTTTTTTACTTTTTGAGACAGGGTCTCGCTAAGTTACGCAGACTACCTCTGGTCTTGAATTTGCGATCTTCCCGCCTCCGCCTCCGGAGCCGCTGGGATTACAGGTGTGCGCCAGCGCGCCTGGCTAAAATTTTATGTTGTTAACTTAATCAAACACCTGAATGTAATCATAGTATATATTATCTCAGAGCAAAATAACACAGAAAAATGTGTGCTGCTTAAAATGTATTCAATTGTTGTTGTTGGGTGCCGTCGAGTCGGTATCCAACTCATAGCGACCCTCATAGGGTGTGCAATGGCTGAGTGCTTCGGGATTTGCCTGGGGAGTGGATTGCCAGGTCCTTCTCCCAATTCAATTAGTATACTTATATTAAAAGAAGTAGTATATAAAATTATTGTTAGGACATGTACAATTCTCATTTGTCATTCAAAATAATTATTAGGTATCAAAAATTACACATGGGAAAATCAATCTAAACAAATATAATTTCCAAGGTACTGTATTTATTTCTTTGTTTATTTATTTTTGATATTGAGAATTGATTCAAAAGTTTCTCACATGCTAAGTATGCACTCTATCACAGAGTTAAACCCTAGCCCCACCTCTTTTTAAATATAACATTATGTAATAGAATAAAAATTATATTCTGCTCAGTGCAGTGGTGCATACCTGTAATCCCAGCAATTTGGGAGGCAAAGGAAGGAGGATCACAAATTCGAGTCCAGAGGCAATCTGCATAATTTAGTTGAGACCCTGTCTCAAAGAGAAAAAAAAATGGGTTGAGGTGCAGCTCACTGGTACAGCACTTGCAAAAAAACATGCAAGCACGAGGCCCTGGGTGCAATCCCAAGTACCGCAAAAATAAATAAATAAATAAATAAACAAATACGATAAATTTAAAAACCAAAAAAAGAGAGAGAATTATAATCTAATGATTAACTAAGATTTAACATTTAAAATGCAAATGTATTAATTCACTCTTAATAAAATAATGACTTTAATAGATCTCTTTTTCACATTTTCCTAATTTTCATCACTAAAATGCACTCCTTTCTCTCATGTTTTTCTACTCTTTAGCTGTTACATATTTATGAGTTAGGTTCTTGAGAACAGAAGCATCTCACATAACTGATGTTCATTGCATCCCTGCGTGTTCAGCAGGACAGGCACCCAAGTGCGTTCCAGACCACTGTTTCTCAGTAGATAGGGTGGATATCTTTGAAAAGTGTCCTACCCATTGACAGATTCTGATTTCCTTTATTCGACACCAGCCCTACTAAGAATTGTTCTTGATCAGAAAAAACATGCAAACTTGCTACGTTTGAATTCCAGAGGCCAAAGCTGAAAGAGAATTACATTAACACTTTCCGCCTACATACCAAATTATGAAGTAGAAGACAGTTTTATACACCTCTCCCACTTTTTTTGCAAACTACTAAAATAGTCTCTACCTTTCATCAGTTTTGTTTTTTTTTTTTTTCCCCCCAGTACTGGGAGTTGAACCCAGGGCATTGCGCCTGCATGCTTTGCAAGTGCTGGACCACTGAACTGCACCCCCAGCCCATATTTTTTTTTACTTTTTGAGACAGGGTCATGCTAAATCACTCAGACTGCCTCTAGTCTCAAATTTGCGATCCTCCTGTCTCCGCTTCCCAAGCCTCTGGGATTACAGGCGTGCACCACCGCGCTCGGCTCACCTTTCATCAGTTTTATGTTTCATTTCATTTTCATCATCTCTAGCTTGATTCTCATTTTCTTACAACCTTCCCTTCTTACTATATTTATTCTTCTTTCTCATTATACTACTTCAGTGCCCAACATTGTTTCCACTCAAAATATACATTAGTCTTTGATTTGGATCCATCTTATTTTTCACTTTTATCTGCCTCCAGTGCCTTAATATATAGCCAATATGTGGTCTAACCACATTTCAGTGTAATTTTAACAATCTGTGTGCGTTGTGCTTTTCATAGGCTTAGGATGCCCCTGAAGTATACTTTAACCTTAGAATCCTCTGTTTTACTCAAGACACATTTCAAAAGTTAATGTACCTAAATTTCTTTTGGGTTTTCTCTATATTAATTATGTGTACAATATACACACATACACGCACACACACACACACAAACACACACACATATCTATATCTATGTTTTGTGCCATCGGGTCAGTGTCTGACTCATAGCGACCCTTCATACAACAGGTAAAACACTATTGTCAGTGCTTCTCTGCTATTTATTGGGTTTTCAATGGCTGATTGGTTTTTGGGAGTAGGTTGCCAGGTCCTTATCCCAAGCCTACAGTATCCGGTGTTCCCAGGTGGTCTCCCATCCAAGTACTGACCAGGCCCTACTCTGCTTAGCTTCCAAGATCTCATGGGATCAGAGGCCACAGCATATGGCTGCAAGCATCAATATCTATATCTATATTTATATCTATCTAAAGAAATAATGGGCTGGGATTTAGCTCAGTGGGTAGAGTGCTGCGCTGCAGTCTCTGAGGCCCCGAGTTCAATTCCCAGAACTGGAAAAATGGGAGAAGGGCCTGGCAATCCACTCCCAAGGCAATCCCGAAACAGTCAGCCACTGAAAACCCTATGAGGGTCACTATGAGTCAGATACCGACTCAACGGCACCTAACAACAACAACAACAACAACAACAAAAGAAATAATACCTCTCATAACTCTTATGTTATAAATGTACATAAAGGGAGCCTTCTTGTTCACTTTTTCCTCCAGACCCAATATCCAAAGAAACAACTCATTTTTCCATTTTGTACACATTCCAGATTACAATAACATAATTTAGTTATCACTCTTTATATAAGTCAGCTTTTATATAAGTCAGATTGTGTTAGTTAAAAATAATGGTAGCTCCTAAATCCCACAGACTTACTAACACAGAAACTTATTTCTTGTCCATGTAAAGCTCAACCTAGGAGGAGGAAACGTATTGTGCTCCCTAAGTCATTTGGTGGCATTCAGGGGACTCAGATGACATAGGGTTTGCCATATGTAGCACATGAATTCTGAGGTCTCCTTGAATGGCACACCACAACATCCAAAAACTGGACAGGATAAGAAAGTGTAGGGAAAGAGAGAGCATGAAAACACTGATACCATCTCATTTCATTGCTGATTTCATAACCATGTGGTCAAACCTATAGCTACAGAGAGCTTGGGGGAAATGCCTTGTAGCTAGTTGTCCATGAAAGCAGCAAAGTGACTTGGTCTATATAACCTGCTTCTACCATGGCCACATTATAAATATTGTTATTAAATAAATCTAAGTTTTTAAAGCTTGAATTGTTCTTCTCACTTTCAATGGGAAAATATCTTGGGGATCTTTTATTGTCATTATACATATATAAAGCTAAG
>VMDO01014581.1:0-53997 GCA_007922755.1 Pedetes capensis | reverse complement strand
CACACAAACACACACACACACACACACACACACACACACACACACACACACACACACACACTACACACTACCTGGGCATAATCCCAGCAATTTGGGTGGCAGAAGCAGGAAGATCATAGTTTCCAGGTCAGAGGCTTCCTGCGTAACTCGGTGAGACTCTGTTTTAAGATAATATATATATGTTGTTGTTGTTGTTGTTGTTGGGTGCCCTCAAGTTGGTATCCGACTCATAGCGACCCTCATAGCGTTTTCAATGGCAGACTGTTTCGGGATTGCCTTGGGAGTGGATTGCCAGGCCCTTTTCCCATTTTTGTGGTGCTGGGAATTGAAGTCAGGACCTCAGAGACTGCAGTGCAGCGCTCTACCAACTGAGCTAAATCCCAGCCATATATATATATATATATATATATATATATATGTATACATGCATGTATATATATATATACATGCAGCTCAGTTGTAGAGCACTTGCCCAGCATGTTCCAGGGCCTGAGTTCAACTGCTCAGTACCAGAAAAAAAAAAAAAATCCAAACTACATTGTAGCTGCACATGGTGGTGTGTACCTATTTTCCTACCTACTTGGGAATTGAGGCAGGAGAATCACTTGAGTCCAGGAGTTTGACATTAGCCAGGAAAGCAACATAGCAAGACCCTATCTCAAGGGAAAAAAATCCAAAGTATAGTGATTATTTTTAAATAATTTTGATTTAAAATGTTGATGTTCAAATCTGGGGTTTTAGATTATTGGTAGAGTGCTTGCCTAGCATACCCAAGGCTCAAATTCAATCCCTGGCATGGCAAAAACAAACAAACAACAACAACAAAAAAGATAATGAATTAAATAAATAAATAAATAAATAAAATGTTGATACTCATTACTAATAATTTGCTTTTTTTCCCCTAGTGCTGGGGATCAAACCTAGGGCTTCACATATACTATGTAAGCACTCTAACACTGAGCTATATCCCCAGCCATTTTTTCTTTTTTCTCCCCCCCCCCTTTTTTTTTTCTTTTCTTTTTCTTCCTTCTTTCTTTCTTTTTTTTCTTCTGGTACTTGGGGATTGAGCCCAGGGCCGTGCATGTACTTTGCAAGTGCTTTACATCTTATATTTTGAGACAACATCTCACTTACTTATACTGGCTTCTTCTAGCCTCAAACTTGTGATGTTCCTGCCTCCACTTCCCAAATTACATGCCTGATATTACAGGGTTGTGCTACCATATCCAGACTCTTTTTTCTTTTCTTTTCTTTTCTTTTCTTTTCTTTTCTTTTCTTTTTTTTTTTTTCTCAGTACTGTGACCTGAACTCTGGGACTTGGCACATATTTTGCAAACACCCTACATTGAGCTGCACCTCAGCCCATTTTTTAATTTTTTAACTTGAGACCACTCTTGCTAAGTTATCCAGGCTGCCTGTGATCTCAAACTTGCAATCCTCCTCCCTTAGCTTCCTGAGTCCCTAGGATTACAGGTATATGTCATGGCGCCCACCCAGTTCTACTTTTTTTTTTTTTTTTAAAAAGAGTCTCACTATGCAGCCATGCACCACCATGCTCAGGTTTACTTTTTAATTAGTAGATGATATTTTTTAGTAGATAATTTTAAATATTTTAGAGAAAAATCACTTTTTGAAATGCATATATTAAATACTTTTTAATATTCTGTTGTTTGTATTTGTTTTAATATATATTTTATCTAGTTATTTATTTATTTTTGCAGTCCTGGATATTTATCCCAGGGCCTTGCACAAGTTAAGCAAGTGACTGCCACTGAGCTATACTACCAGCCACTAAACTACATTTTATTTTATTTTATTTTTCCATATGTGGGGGTTGAGCCCAGGGCCTCACACATACTTTGCAAGTGCTCTACCACTGAGCTACACTCCCACCCTCCTGCTTCCACATCACAAATTGCTGGGATTACAGGCATGCATCACCATGCTCGGTTTCTTAATATACATTTTAAATAACAATCCATTCAAATGATATTTGAATATATTTTCTTTGTTAATTCTTTAGATAATTGCCAAAAATCTTGATCTTAATAACATAGTGATTCTACAGAAAGGAAGAAAAAGTAATTTACAAAAAAAATTATGAATTATGCATGTATTTTCTTTTTTTGTTTCACCCAAACATCAGCAGACCATCAATAGAAAACTGAAATGTGTAGTAATAATTGGATTTGGTCATTTTAGATTGTTCACTAACTTTCTATCATTTAAAACTATCATTTCCCATACTGGATATATAGCTCTTTGTTTCCCCCAATGCAACATACTGTTCCTGCCTTTGTTTGTTCTGTTCCCTATCCCTGGAAAACCCTTCCAGCTTTTCTGTTTAGAAAATGTTTGCTTAATAGCCGGGCATGGTAGCGAACACCTGTAATCCCAGCAGCTCGGGAGGCGGAGGCAGGAGGATTGCAAATTTGAGACCAGAGGCAGTCTGAGAAATTTAGCAAGACTCTGTCTCAAAAAAAAAAAAAAAAAAAAAAAAGTGAGCCGGGCGCGATGGGGCACGCCTGTAATCCCAGCGACTTGGGTGGTGGAGGCAGGAGGATCGCAAGTTCAAGACCAGGGCCAATCTGCGTAATTTAGCCAGACCCTGTCTCAAAAAAAAAAAGTAAAAAAAAATAGGCTGGGGGTGCAGCTCAGAGGTCCAGCACTTGCAAAGCATGCAAGTGCGAGGCCCTGGGTTCAACCCCCAGTACTGAAGAAAAAAAAAAAGTAAAAATATGGGCTGGGGGTGCAGCTCAGTAGTCCAGCACTTGCAGAGCATGCAGTCGCAAGGTCCTGGGTTCAACCCCCAGCACAGCAAAAAAAAAAAAAAGAAAGAAAGAAAGAAAAGAAAATGTTTGCTTATCCTGTCCAGCTACAACAGAGTTGCCACCTCCTCCAGGCAATCCTCTCTAACCTCCCAGACTGAGTTAGGCTTTAACTTTCTTACTCCGTATCTAGGCCTATTATAAGGTTTTAAAATTGTGGGTTCACTTATTGCCCCTAACAGTGAATTTCCTCTGGGTATCAGGGTTGCAGCCAGCACCCAGCAAGCTCTCTCTACAGTCTGTGATGTTTTTGTTGATAGTGCAAAGTACTATGGAAATGCCTGTCACTATTCTAATAAAAAACAAACCCATCATTTTAAACATGCTTCATTTTGTCATCACAGAAGTGATATAGGAAGATAAAGCAGGCTTCAGTTAACAGCTGTTAGCTTGATTTATAACTTTTAAATATTTAGACACCTGGAATGTGCTCCCATCTGTATGCTTGCCCTGCATGTTAGTGACTTGGGATGAACTAAGTGCCTGTTCTCAATCCATCTGAATTAAGAGCAATATCTGCCTGGCACATTTACTCACAACTAAAATCTCTGCAATCATTCAGAAACAGGAGATGCCTTTTTAAAAATGAAGCTACTCCGGAAATTATTCATTTATAAGCTGTCTGAAGATGTTATGGATAATAATATACCAGAGACATTCCTTTGTAAAGTTATGTGCAGAAAGGTCATATATCATAAATAAATGAGAAAAACTCAGCAGGAAAGAGAAACCAGATAAACTAAAGTAGACATTTTAGCTGCTATTATAAAGACCATGCCAATGAACACCTAACAGATAGGCAAGTGAGATTTTGTCTGACTTAATAGCCAGGGAAATGAAAAGAGAAATTGGTTGCTCCTACAGACTTAGAAAGACCCTGTGAAAGAAGAGGGGGGGAAAAAAAGTTAAAAGAAGAGCAAAGGTGCCTAAAAAGACAAGGGCAGAATCAAGGTCTGCTGAGTACCTGCAATGTGCCAGGCCCAGGGCTAAGCAAGCCACACACAGTGATGATACCTTCAACTGCACAACACACCAGAGTTCTTGATAGGATATAGTTGATTAAAGTATAGGAGAGAGCATACTTAAAATAGCTCTAACATCTACAGGGCAAAGGTCAAACTCATTAGCAAGATAGATGCCACCTATTCCCACCTGTCCCTGATGAACCACCCCAACTTCACCTCCACCTCTCCCAGGATAGTGCACCTGTCACAGTTCACAGCATACCAGCCACTCCATGCCTTTATGTGTGCTGTTAATGCAGCCAGGCACAGCGTAGTCTTACCCGCCCTTCAAATCCTAACTCAAATATTATCTTCCAGGCACAATAAGTCTTTCTTCTACCTGTCCGGAAAGACCCTCCAATATCATATACATTAAAGTTCTCATTGTGCTGTCTTAGTATGATCTGTTCTTGCGTCTATCTCCTCTAAACGTAGTTCCCTGTGGGTGGTGCAGCATTCTAACACTAACTGAAAGAATAGTTTAATAAATAAATGAATGTATCAGTGGTGCCAAAAATATGTATACACATTTTAAGAGATGTTATGTCTCTCTTTCTTTCTTTCTCTTTCTTTCTTTCTTTCTTTCTTTCTTTCTTTCTTTCTTTCTTTCTTTGTTTTGTGGGGAGGGGATTCTGGAAGGCTGAACCCAGAGCCTCAAGCATATTTTGCAAGCACTGTACCCCCAGCCTCGTTCTTATTTTTTATCTTGAGACAAGGTCTTGCTAAATTAGAGGCTGTCTCTGGCATTGAATCTACAATCCTCCTGCCTCAGCCTCATGAGTCACTAGGATTACAGGCAAGTCCTACTACATCTAGCTTATGTATTGCTTTTTGAAGTTGAATTGAATTATTGTAGCAGTGTGTAGTATGATGTTCCCTCAAAAGATGGCATTAATCAAATGGATGCTAGCAACCCAGGCAACAGGCAGGATAGTCAAAGAAAATGGGAGAAGCACAGTTATCGTTCGAGGAGTGCCAGATCACTGTGCAGTGATATTTGAAATCCAAGAATGCTATGGAAGTACAATGGCGGCATGAGTGTGCAACAGAATCTCCAGCATGCCTACAAACGCATGCATTTGTGGTAAGTTTGAGATGCAGGATACTATGTGTGATGTACACAAGGGAAGATCCGGGAGGCCTCACACCACAACAAGTCCTTCTTCTGCTATGGTAACCACTTTGAGCACCTCTTGTAATAGCAGAGGTCAGATGTGACTTGTATCCATCTTTTGTCATTGGTATATATTTGAGTATTACTTTTTAGTTGTGGTGGTGGTGGTTTTTTGAGACAGGTCTCATTGTGTAGCGTAGGCTGTCCTAGAACTCACTATGTAGACCAGGTTGGCCTCAAACTCTGTCCATCCTCTTGCCTCAGCCTCCTGAGTGCTGAGATAACAGGCACCTACCACCATGCCTGAGGTGTATTACAGTTTTTTGTGTGTGGTACTTGGAGTTTGAACCCAGAGCCTCACACTTGCTTTGCAAGTGTTGTCCTACTGAGCTGCATCCCCAGCCCATTTTTCACTTTTCATCTTGAGACAGGGTCTCGCTAAGTTACGCAGGTTACCTCTGGCTATTCACAATCCTTCTGTCTCTGCCTCCCAAGTGGCTGGGATTACAGCAAGTATTAGAATTTTAATACAGGTCTTTCTTTTCTTAAAATGTGTATACATGTTTGGCACCCTCTGTATAAGCACTACTTATGGTACAATGACAGGTAAGCAACTAGCTAGAATGTCTCAGCATTATCTTGCGTTATTGTAGTTCAGTCTGCTAGATGAGATAAATATTTCACTCCTTTCTTGGCAATATCTTTGAGATGTAAAAAGCAAGTGTATGATTTAAAGGACATATGACACATCAACATATAATATGACAACAATAGATCAGTGTAGGTTAGTGCCTCCAAAGGAACATCTGAAATGATGGAAATATTCTACATCTGGACTTTCTGATGTGCTGGCAACTAACTACATGCTGCTACCAAGCACTTGAAATGTGGGAAGTACAAAAGAGGAAATGAATTTTGTTTTTCATTTTAATTAAGATAACTACATGCACCGTTGTTGTTGTTGTTAGTTGCTGTGTCCAACTCATAGTGACCATTAGAGGGTTTTCAATGGCTTCTTGTTTTGGGATTGCCTCAGGAGTGGATTGCCATATCCTTCTCCCATTTTTGCAGTGCTGGGAATTGAACTCGGGACCTCAGAGACTGTAAAATGGCACTCTACCAACTTAGCTAAACCCCAGCCCCATATACAACTAGTAGTTACTATATTGGAAAATACAGCTTTAGATTTTTGTTAACCCACATCATAGTAACCAGTGAAGGATGTGACAATCCACTCCCAAGGCAATCCTGAAACAGTCAACCATTGAAAACCCTATGAGGGTCGCTATGAGTCAGACAGAACTCAACGGCATCTAACAACGACAACAACATAGTAGGAAAATTCTATCTCATTATAGTTTTCCTATTTAAAAAAAAAAAAGCCACTTAGAACCTGGGTAATCTTAAAAATCTTCCTTAACCTTTCTCTTTTCCTCCCTGCTTCTCCCTGTAAACCCAGCAGGAGGAACAGGATATAATGTGACTTTTTGCTATAGCAAGCCCTGTGGAGGGACAGTTGAGGTGAGCACCGTTAACCCTTCCCAAAGTGGGGAAGCAGACAAATGTTTACATGCAATATAGATATGATAGGTGACAGGTTCATTGCAATCCATGAGTCAGAGCAATGTGCTAAAAACACCTGTTTTGGTCTTTGAAGAAGAGAGAGAATAAGTCTCACTAGTGCAAAGCAACAAAGCCTCATGTCCTATGTTCTTCAACGGGTAGCTTGTTTGCATACAGACTTTTTGTGTCTAGAGAGAACGACCCTTGTAAATCCAATTGTGTTTGTAAATCCAACAGGTTTTTGAAGCTTAATTAGCTTTCACCTGTGAAAAAAGCACTTTGCAGTTCCTAAGCTCCAATGCCCCTATGTGTCTGTCAGTTTGTCCTACTGTGGGGCTGGTGTGTTGCTGGGATGCTAAAAGCTATGCCACCAGTATCTCAGATACCCATGGTGGACAGGTTTCAGCTGAACTTCCAGACTAAGACAGACTAGGGAGAAGGACCAGGGAGTGGGCAGCCCACTCCCCAAACGATCAGGCATCAAAAACTCTAAGAATGGCAGAGCAGCACTGTCAGGTTTAGTGCCAGGCGTGGCACAGTGTGGGTAGTGTTTCGTTCTGTTGTACATAGGATTGCTATGATTCTGACTCCACTTGATGGCACCTAACAACAACAACAACAGCAGCAGCAGCAGCAGCAGCAGCAGCAACAGCAGCAGCAGCAACAAAGCTCCAAAAGAGGGGAAACACCAAATCCCCTTCCCAGATTCTCTGGTCCAACTGAGCTCATGTGCTCTTAATAGTTTGGAAATATCATCAGCCCTTTTTTATTAAAAGCCCAGTGTGGGGGGGCGGTGGATGAGGAGGAAGAGGAAGAGAAGGAAGGGAAGGAGGGAATGAGGGAGAGAAGGAGCCTGAGGAAGTGGGAGGAAAGGGGAGGGAAAAGGGGGGAAGACTCTTGCTGCTGCAGCTCCAGGCTGGTGGTCCTATAACCTCAGAGGACATCAGAATCACCTGCAGGGCAGGTTAAACCACAGATTGCCAGGTTCTGTGGGATTCATTAAATTATATAAGTATATTTATGTATGTGTGTGTGTGTGTATACATATATATACATATATACATATATATTTACATATATATACATGATTATATGGTGTGTGTGTGTGTGTGTGTGTGTGTGTGTGTGTGTGTGTTAGACAGCTTCCTGTCACTGTGACAAAATACTTGAGAAAATCAGCTTAAAGGAGGAAAGATTTGCCAGGCACTATGGCTCACGCCTACCATCCTAGCAACTCAGGAGGCAGAGGCAGGAGGATCACAAGTTCAAGGCCAGAGCAGCCTCTATAACTTAGTGAGACAACGTTTGGGACATACTTTTACTAAAGAAGTATTTGTTGTTCATTTGACATTCACATTTAGCTGGATATTTTGGATTTTTATTTGCTAAATCTTGCAATGCTATACACAAATTATCATTAATTCTCACAATCATTTTGTAACACAGGCAGTATTATTAATTCCATTTGATAGATCCAGCAACTGAGACACAGTTAAGTTAACTTGTCCACAACCACATACCTCTCATACCTCTCTGCTTACATACATTTAGAAACCAAGCTCTTAGGCTGCTTTGTTTTCACTGGTGGACAATTTTGTGCATTTTATACTTATAACTACACTCGTGTCACTAAATCCCATTTTCTGAACTTGTTCTCAAGTTATCAGAGTATACCCCATTCTCTGACCAACATGCAATGCCCTGAGTCCTGCTATTTAGGGTTAAAAAAGAAATACCAAGTGTTATATAAATAGAGGAGAGGGATAAGCAAGTGCTCGTTATGGCAAAAATTCAAATCTGTAAGTTGCTAAGAATGTGTGTTTCACTGCAATATATATACAAATTGTACAGAAAGGTGCTTGCTAGGACAATGTTATGGCCTAAAGCTGGATGTCCCCCAAAGGTCATGGGTTTGAACATTTGGTCCCCAGCTGGTGGCACAATTTATAGAAGTCATGGAACTTTCGGAGGCAGGACTCAACGTTGGGGAAGTGGTCATTTGAGGTAGGCCTTTGGCTGTTTTTTGCCAGACCTACCACTCAGGTTGCTCTCTGCCTCTTGCCCTGTGGATACTACCAAGTTATCTGCCACAGGTCCTTCCTCCACCACTGCCATGCCTGTCCTGCCACCATTACAGACTGATCCTCTAACTGTGAGCTTCCAATAAACCTTTTATTTCATAGCTTGTTTGGGTTGGTTTTTCTGCTACAGTGACTACAGCTGACTAATACAGACCACATAGTGCCCAAGGATGAGGCGGCTTTCATGCAATAATAAAGCTATCGTGGAAGGGAGCACTAATAGCATTATGAGTTTACACTTTAGAGGAACATCTGGCCTGATTCTCATCTGAGATTATTCAGACAGCAATAGTCATGGTTCTTCACATGACAACAAAAACTGGCTGACAGTGAATGAGTGAATTTAGCTTCATTCTTTGTGACCTTGATTCTTTCTGTGCTCTTTCTCACTCCCCATATGAGTCATTATTTCCCAGCTATTTAAAACAAACAACAAAAAAATCCAACTAATATTGTATCAACCATTTGAAATACCACCAATCCCCTTCAGACATAAAGCAAAGGCGTGTTTTCTGATCACACTTTAATGCTGTATCCAAAGTTCAACATTAAGTTCATTAGCAGGCTTGAATTTTAAGATTTATCCACATACAACACAACTACTTTAATTTTCTTAAATTTTTCTTTCCCTTAACAGAAAAGGGAGTTTTCATGACCATGACATAGGATTAGCTTCTGTTTAAGCACCAAGGGGTTGGGATTTAGCTCAGTTGGTAGAGTGCTGCACTGCAGTCTCTGAGGTCCCAGGTTTGATGCTCAGTTGGTAGAGTGCTGCTTTGTAGTCTCTGAGGTCATGGGTTCAATTCCCAGCACTGCAAAAATGAGAGAAGGATGTGGCAATCCACCCCCAAGGCAATCCCAAAACAATCAGCCATTGAAAACCCTGTAAGAGTCGCTATGAATAGGACACGACTCTATGGCACCTACCAATAACAACCAAGCTCCAATTATGCAAAATTGAGTCATATGAAATTGCTATCTTTGTAAGCTGAAAATGGTCAAACATCAGTGATTTCATATGGTTCAACTTAATATAAATACACAGGATATATAAATCAACACAATCTTCCTTCATTATTCTAGATCGTTTTAGCAATAGCTACAAAAATCTTTAAAATTTCCTGGTTACCTCTACAATAGGCAAAAAATTCACATCTTAGAAATTGTGGAATAGAAGAGAATGAATGGTAGAAAGAGAAGTATTCATGGAAAATTACAACAGATTATAGATTTAGGCCTTGAACATAATTACATGAAACATGAAGAACTGCCCTTGAGGACATTCCAAATCATATAATTCAAAGAACTGAGGACACTTCTGGCCAAAGAACTTTCCATTTTCATTTTCCTTGTAAACTCTAATTTTTGGTTCATCCTTCAGCCTTGGGGAACATCAAACAAAAAGCACGTTTATGAAGAAATCTGCCATTTTTCCTGATATAGTCCTAGGTAGTTAACAAAATATTTTGAGGTTTACTGTTTCTCTTCATTGCTGCTGCTACCTCCTCCTCTTCCCCTTCCTACTCCTCCTCCTCCTTCTTCTTCTTCCTTTTCTTGTTTTTTTCTGACATACTAGAGCATTGAACTCAGATCCTTGTGCATGCTAGGCCAGGGTTCTACCACTGAGCTGTAACCCAACCCCTTTTTAAATTTTTATTTTACTATTTTTTATATTGACATAGGATCTTGCTAAGTTGCGCAGGCTGAATCTGGCCTCAAACCTGTGACCCTTCTGCCTCATTCTCCTTAGTAAGTGGGATTATAGGCAGGTACTGCAGCATCTGGTTTTGTTGCTTCATGTTTTGGGTCACTTGTTTCATGGTTTATTATTGGCATTGTTTTGTCTCTATTGTCTCTAAGGTCCTTTTAACAAGGAGCATAATTAGGTTTGTATAACTTAGAGGAAATGAATTACAACTAAAATATACAACCAATTCACCATACTAGTGACTAGAATCCACGCTACAAATTTTTCATTTCCTAAGGTGACTGTTATAGTCACCTCTAGTTAGTAAATTCTCAACAAATTTAGCTTATTTGCCATGAATCAAGCTAACCAGCTATTGCAACGGTTAAAGTGGTTCTTAGAAGGAAATGTATAGTTTTAAATGTTTGTGCTAGAAAGTCAGAAATAAGAAAGTAAGAAAGTCGATGGGCTAAGTATCTAGTAAAAAAAAACTTTAGAAAAGTACAACAAAGTAAACCCAAAGAAAATAAAAGGAAGGAAAAAATAAAGAAGAAAGTTGAGAACTGGGGTATAGCTCAGTAGTAGCATGCTTCCCTAACACATGTGAGGACCCTGTTTCTGTTTGTTTGTTTTGAGGGGGAGTGTCTCTATGTTGCTCATGCTAGCCTTATACTCAAGATCCTCTTGCCTCAGCCTCCCAAGAAGCTGAGATTATAGACATGTGTCACCAAGCCCATTTGAAGCCCTGAGTTTGATCTCCAGCACAGAAAGAAAGAAAAAAAGAAAGAAAGAAAGGAAAAGAAAGAAAGCCAGTATACACATTTTAAGAAATATTATCTATGTATTACTTTTTGAAGTTGAATTGAATAACAGAAGCAAAGTATAGTATGATGTACGCTCAAAAGGTGGTGTTAATCAAATGAATGCTAGTGCTACCGTGTGACAGGCATGGAAAAATGGAAAATTTTCAGTCCAGTATGTGTATGTATGTATTTTTTTGGCAACCGCTATATGTATGTATGTATTACTAAAATAATTAAATTTTTAATTTAAAATCTTCATATGTGTGCACACACATATACACACAAAACCAAGTGTACTGAAAAGAATTTCTTTCATTATCGTCTTGGGTTCATGGCTAAGGCCCCAAAATAAAAGATTAGCAAAAGAAAAGCTTGTGTGTGTGTGTGTGTGTGTGTGTGTGCGCACGCACGCGTGCACGCACACTTGCACAGTGCTAGGAATGAAATCCAAGGCTTCACAAATGCTAGGGAAGTGTTCTACTACTGAGCTGCAGCCTTGGACACAAATTTATTTAATATAAGTTTTACATGGCATGAGAAAATACAAACCTCAGGAAAATGGTACACCTATGTTTTAAAAATCCTTATGACTGGGTCAGCACGCAACTTCACAATAAATGGAGAAAAGATTGAGGTTGTCCAAGATTTTGCTTTGCTTGGCTCTATAATCAACACCCGTGGAAGCAGCAGTCAAGAAATCCAAAGACGCATTGCTCTAGGAAAAGCTGTGGCCAAAGATCTCTTTAGAGTATTGAAAAGCAAAGATGTCACATTGAAGATGAAGGTGTGTCTGACTCATGCCATGGTATTTTCAGGGGCATCATATGGTTGTGAAAGCTGGACATTGAACAAGAGAGACAGAAAAAGAATTGATGCTTTTGAATTGTGGTGCTGGAGACGTCTGTTGAATATACCATGGACTGCCAAAAGAACCAACAAATCTGTCCTAGAAGAAGTACAACCAGAGTGCTCCTTGGAAGCAAAAATGGCCAAACTGCATCTTACATATTTTGGACATGTAGTCAGGAGAGAACAATCCCTGGAGAAGGACATCATGTTTGGGAGAGTGGCAGGTCAACGCAAAAGAGGAAAGCCCTCCACCAGATGGATTGACACAGTGTGTGCAACAATGGGCTTAAACATAAAAAAGATCGTTTGCCTGGCACAGAATCGGCAAGTGTTTCCATCTGCTGTACAGAGGGTAGCTATGAGTCGGACTCGACTCAACGGCACCTAACAACAACAATGTTTTTCTTATGCTAGGGTTGGTGGATAGTCATGGTGGATAGTCATGGTGAAATATGATTGGACAAAGAGGATAGAATCTAATGATGATAAACTGGGGGGAACTTACAAGGCCTGTGTGTTCAGATTCTTCACCCTATCTGTGTTCTCAGAGATAAGAGTGTTTCTTTCCTCAGGGGATAGGGAGGGCACCTCTTGAATGGGGAATCAAAGAAGATTAAAAAATCTTTCTGATTTTAGTACCTGCTTCAGGGAAAGAGGGAAGGTGAGAGTGACCTTCTGCTTGTACTGTTTTCTCAAGTGCCAAGGGGCTATATTTGCGGGTGGTGTATCTGGACGCTATCACAAGCCAAGATATTTTACAAATAAAGTCCACTAGACTTTAAAGGAACAAGATTACTCCAGCCTTACACAAACTCTTGCATAGTACTGGAAAAAAAATAAAAAGAGGAAACGCCCCCTTACCTATTTAACAAAGGTAATATAATTGAGATGCTAAAATTATAAAGGGGCTAGGGTTTAGCTCAGTTAGTAGGGTGCTGCTATGTATACTCCTGGGCCCTGGATTCCCACTCCCGAAACAATCAGCCATCAAAAGCCCTATGAATAGCAGAGAAGTACTGCCATAGTGCCTGGAATGGCAGTATTAGGGACTGTTTCATCTGTTGTACATAGGGCCACTATGAGTCAGAACCAACTCAATGGCACCTAACAACCACAATAAAATTGTAAAAGGACACTATACAAAAGGGAAAAATTAGCCAGAAGTTTTGGTGTTACCATAGAACATGAGTCTGGGGAACTGACAGCAAGCCTTGGTCTTTGTGTTTGAAGTTTAAAGGAATTTAGACATGACACAAGTTATAATAGAGAATATAGACAGGGTTTATTATGAGAAATAATACACCTTCAAGAAGTGGAGGTGGGCAATACAGAAGAGCTGTTGCCCAGGTTTAAGGTTTAATGTTATTTTATAGTGGAATCTGAGTAAACCTGGAAAAGGACTTGGAGAAACCTTGGTTCTCTGGGTGAATTGACATAAGGATATTCTTCAGGGGAAGGAAAAGTCAGAAAGAAAGCAGAAGAGTTAAACAAGTCTTTTAAAAGGAAAAGTACCTTAGGTAGAAACAGAAGATAGTGGGCCTGAGAGAAGAGGGAGGGATGCATATGGCTGCTGGAGAAAAGGAGAGATGAGAAGGGAGAACAAAGGAGAGAAGAAGAAGAAAGAAAGAAGAGTGAAGAGAGAACAGGTATGTGTTGTTTAAATTAGGGCACACCCAGTGTGATAGCAACACCTAGCCCTGTGGTCAAGTGTGATGTGAGGGCTTAGTGTATGAACTGAAGCTCCACCTGGGAAAGCCCTTGATTAGTGATATTTGTAGTGTATGGTATATGAAGCCTAGGGCCTTCATTTTATAAAATGGCTTAATAGACTTGTTTGACTTTTTTTTTTTTTTTTTAAAGAATGGACCAACAGACAGATGTCCTGGAATGATATGCTTGTTTATATTTAGGCAACTATTGACCTTGGGGTTCATTAGAACAATGTCCTTGGAGATTCATCGCCTACAAGGTTGCATTCATCATGACTGAATGCAGGTTGTTAGTTGTTGTTGTTAGGTGCTGTCGAGTCGGTGTCCGACTCATAGCGACCCTCATAGGGTTTTCAATGGCTGACTGTTTCGGGATTGCCTTGAGAGTGGATTGCCACGTCCTTCTCCCATTTTTGGGGTGCTGGGAATTGAACTCAGGACCTCAGAGACTGCAGCGCAGCGCTCTACCAACTGAGCTAAATCCCAGCCCCTCTGAATGCAGGAGTCAATTATAATCTCTTCATCCTCCATCTTGCCTGCTAATGCCTATCTCACCACCTAATAGTGGTGCACACCTATAATCCCCAGCACTCAGGAGTTTAAGGAAGGAGGATTAGAGTTTAAGGATATTCTGTGCTACAGAGCAAGACCCTGCCTCAATAAATAAATAAATAAGTTAATTAAAGAATTAAAAATTAAAAATTAAAACGGAATGAGGTTAATCTTACATAGATACAAAATCCTACGTATTAGTAAACAAAATTCATCGGGGATTTTAAAGTCATGATACCTTTGACTTTATCCTAGAATTCAAGAATGGCTTAACATTAGAAAATCAATATATACATTTCATATTAACAAGTTAAAGGATAAAATGGTGTCACCTCAATACATACAGAAAAGTTATGATAAAATTCAAAATTCAGGGCTAGGGTATATCTCAGTCATAGACACTCTAGCACAAGACCCTGAGTTCAATTCTCAGCAGAGGAAAATAAATCATTTGTGATTAAAATCTATAAAACATTCTGTGGCAAAATAGGTATACAATGATGCTTTTGTTTTGCTCTGTTTTGTTTTAGTTTTTGAGGCAGGGTCTGGTTATTTAGCCCAGGATGGCCTTGAACTTGTGATCCTCCTGCCTTAGCCTCCCCAGTGCTGATACTACAGATGTACACCCCATGTGTAGCTCTAAAATCTTTATATTAAAAAGTATAGTAAGGGAGCCAGATGCGGTGGTGCACTCCTGTAATCCCAGCGGCTCAGGAGGCAGAGGCAAGAGGATCACAAATTCAAGACGAGGCAGTCTGCATAACTTAGCGAGACCCTGTCTCAAAAAATTAAAAAAACCCACAAAATTGCATCAGTACAATAAGTACCCTGGTATTCCTATTCTTTGCAATGTTATCAATAACTTATTGTGATTTACAGTCAAATGTTTTTGCATAAACATCTTTCTCGTATTTTCTGCTTTTGACTAATATCTATCTGACACCAGCAATGATGACCCTGGTTCCACACCCTCTTCTGAATCCAGCTTGATTTTCCAGCAGTTTCCTGTCAATATACTGCTATTGGTGCTTTTGAATGATCTTTAGTAACATTTTACCTATGTGTGATATTAATGATATTTCAATAATTTCCACATTCAGTTGGAACCCCTTTCTTGGGAATAGGCACAAATATGGATCTCTTCCAGTCAGTTGGCCAGAGCTGTTTCCCAACTCTTTTGGCATAAATAAGCAAGCACCTCCAGTGCTACATCTATTTGTTCAAACATTTCAATTGGTATACCATCAATTCCTGGAGTCTTGTGTTCCACCAGTGCCTTCAAAGCAATTTCCACTTCTTCCTTCAGTACCATTAGTTCCTGATCATTCGACTTGTTGAAATGGTTGATCATTCACCAATTCTTTTTTGTATAAGGACTCTATATCCCTTCCATCTTCTTTTGATGTTTCTTGCATCATTTAAGGGTTGAGACTTAGCAGAGTGTTGCTGTATGCATTCTGAGGCCCTGAGTTTGATCTCCAGCACCACAAAAATGAGAGAAGGATGTAGCAGCCCACCCCAGAAATAATCAGCTACTGAAAAGCATGTGAATAGCAGAGAAATACTGACATGGTGCTGGGCATGGCATAATATCAGGGAGTGTTTCATTCTATTGTACATAGGGTCACTATGAATTGGAACCAACTTCATGACACCTAACTACAACAGCAAAGCATCATTAAATATTTTCCCTGTAGAATCCTTCACTAGTACCACTTGAGGCTTGAATTATTTTCTTCAATTCTTTAGGCTTGAGAAAAACTATGTTCTTCCCTTTTGGTTTTCCATCTCCAGCTCTTTGCACATGTCATTATAATATCTGATTTTGACTTCTAAAGCTGCCCTTTGAAATCTTCTGTTTAGTTCTTTAACTTCTCTTTACTTTGTTGTTGTTAAGTGCCATCAAATAGGTGTCCAATTTATAGTGACCCTATGTATGACAGGTGAAGCAGTACTGTTACTGCTTTTCTGCTATTCATAGGGTTTTCAATGGCTGATTGTTTTTTGGGATTGGGTTGCTGGATCCTTCTCCCAAGCCTACAGCACCTGGTGTTCCCAGGCAGTCTCCCATCCAAGTACTAACCAGGCATGCCCCTGCTTAGCTTCCGAGATCTGATGGGATTGGACACCACAGTGGTATAGCTGCAGATTCCTTTTACTTTAGCTGCTTGATATTCAAAGCCAAGTTTCAAGAGTTTCTTTTGATATGTAATTTGGACTTTTCTTTTTTTTCCAATCTTTTAAATAACCTTTTGCTTGCTTCATGAATGGTATCTTTGATGTCATGCCACAACTTGTCTGGTCTTTGATCATTAGTGTCTAACTCATCAAATCTGTTCTTGAGATGGTCTCTGAACTCAGATAGGATATACTCAAGGTCATACTTTGGCTCTCATACACTTGCCTAATTTTCTTCAGTTTCAGTTTGAACCTATGCATCAGGCCATCTATTGCTCTTAATTTGGATCACGTATTTAGTGAATAAACTGGCTGAGGTCTGTTCCCAGCCTTGAGGCCACCAATTAATAACCTAGGCTGTCACACTCCACAGTCTATACCCCTAAGCACTACTACAAGGAAAAAAGAACTACAGAAGAGTGGGCAAAGGAATCAGAGGCAGTTGTTTGAGCCTATAGTCCCAGGTACATGGGAGGCTGAGGAGGGAGGAATTGATTGAGCTCAGGAATTCAATACCAACTTGGACAACATAGTGAGATCCCCGTCTCAAAAAAAAAAAAAAAAAAAGAAAAAGAAAAAGAAAAGGAAAGAAAAGAAAAAGAAAGAGAAAAGGAAAGACAGAAAAGGAAAAGAAAAAGAAAAGAAACAACAATAAAGTCAGCAAAGAACAGAAACTTGCAAATCCAAGAAAAAATGGAGCTGGAAATGGAGCTCAGTGTCAGAGCATTTGCCCAGCACCCACAAGGCCCTGGGTCCCATCCCTAGCCGAATAAATAAATAAATAAAGCCAGGCGTGGTGGCGCAGGCCTGTAATCCCAGCTGCTCAGGAGGCAGAGGTGTGAGGATCGCAAGTTCGAGACCAGAGTCAGCCTGTGTAATTTAGTGAGACACTGTCTCAAAAAAAAAAAAAAAAAAAAAAAAAGGGCTGGGGGCGCAGCTCAGTGGTCCAGCACTTGCAAAGCATGCAGGCGTGAGGCCCTGGGTTCAACTCCTAGTACCACAAAAAAATAAATAAATAAATAAAATCTGATGACCAGAAACTGGGTGAAGTAGCACACACCTGTAATCACGGCATTCAGGAGGTTTGAGGCCAGTCTGAGCTATACAGTGAATTCCAGGCCAGCCTAGGCTACATAGCAAGACCCTATCTACTTAAAAAAAAATAAAAATTATTTTCTATTGGAAATTTTTAATGTACACCTTAATGTGATTAATTCTGACATGCTTTTCATTTCCATGACATTTCCATATATGCATTTTGTTGTACATTATTCATATAGGTTCCCCCTTACCCTCTTGTATGCTTCCTGCCCCCTTCCCACCCCCATCCACCTCCCCCACCACCCTCACCCCCGTCAAAGACTTCTCTACCATTTACTTGTCTTTTTATGGTGATATTTTTCTATATATCCTTGGGTTCCAGTTCTGTTTAAGATAGCAAGTTTTTCTGTAGTGAACTTTCCTTTTACTTTGTCAGAACTATTACATGCATTTTCTAGACCATCTATAATAATACCATTCTTAGCTTTTTTTTCTCCTTTGTTATGATCCGATCTTTGTATAGGATTTTTTCTTCTCCTAATTTTGATTCAGCTCCTACATATGAGTGAGAACATGTGGTGTTTCTCTTTCTGAGCTTGTGTTCATTCACTTAAAATAATTTTCTCCAATTCCATCCATTTTGCTGCAAATGGTCTTATTTCATTAAAAAAAAAATTCTGATGAGCGAGGAGCAGTGGCACATGCTTGTAGTCCCAGTACTGTGCTGGTTGAGGTGGCAAGATCACTTAAGCCCAGGAGTTTGAGACCTGCCTGGGAAACATAGGGAGACTCCGCCTTAAAATTCAAATTTTGAATTTCAAAGCAAAATAAAATCCTGATGACATGAACAATTAAGAACAGGAAAAAATTATGACTTTTATGAGCTTGTGTGGATACAAATTGGTAGAACTAGGCCATTTTTAGTATGTTTAAAAATAAATATACAGTAGGACACAAACATTTGTATTCCAAATAAACACCTCAGAGAAACTCACACACAGTGATAGCTCTGCAAGTGCCCTTTGATTGCTGTACTGTTTGAAATAACCTGACTGTGCTTCAGGAATAAGCAAAGTGGGAATCATTTCCATGTGAATAGCAAAAGGGAGTAAACACATATGTATAAACATGGACTATATCTCAAAAATAAAGTGGAATAAGAAAAGGATTAGCACATCATTTGTAGTGTGTGTGTGTGTGTGTGTGTGTGTGTGTGTGTGTGTGTATGTGTGTGTTGTATTGTAGATAGAACCCAGGGCCTTCACAGAGCAGATGTCATCTCACCGTACAATCTAATTTGCTGGACAAACTTGCTCAGCTTCTCCTCTGCTTAGCAATGTGCCTACAGTTAGTACATGTGGATTTTGGCATCAGACTTACATGTGAGAGGAGGAGAAAGTGTTGAGTTTATTAGAAAGGAAGTCTTAAGAAAATAGCTCAATGCTGTGTGTGTTAGTAGATTTTTCTTGCATAATAGCCAGGATGGGTCCTGATGGTTGGGCGTTCTCTGATATTCTTAAACTGTCTTCTTGTGATGGAACAAAGAAGAAAAAAAGGAAGAAAGAAAGAAGAGCAAAAGAAAGAAAGGAGTACCCTACTACATGTTACTTTTTATTTAATACTTAAGTAAAATCAGGAAGTATGATTTTACATCAACTGGAGAATTTCTGAATTTTAGGGAAATATGATGTTCCCATAGTAATTGCTGTCATTCTAACGTACAATAAATACAAATTATCCATTCCTTAAAGCATTTTGCACTTCCTGAATGAGTATATTATCATTAATCTTTTGATGAAATATCAGCAGTATCAACGTTACTTCTGCTCTTCCACAAGCCTCAGAATTAATTATTAGCAAGCTACTGGACAGAGCTGGGCTAATGCTCCTTCCTGGTTTGTCACCAAACCTCTGCCAAGGCAGAGAGCTAAGCAAAGCCACAATAGGTGGCTCCCACCACTGTCCTGCTCATTTGGACTCAAAGCCAGGTCATATTATTAGTAAAAGCTTTTGAAAACTATGTGAGTTTTTTTAAGCTACTACCTAACTGTGTTCCTTAGAATAAACAAAGGATATTTTATAAATTACCCCCCCACACACACAAAAGAACCTAGGGCCTCATACGTGCAATTCTATCACTGAGTGATAGAATCACTGATTCTATCACTGAGGTATACCCCTAGACCTATCTTGTATTTCATTTCATTTCATTTCATCTTATATTTGCTTATCTATTTATTTGTAGTGCCAGGGATTGAATCAAAGACTTTGCACATACTAGCCATTCTACCACCGAGTCATGTCCTCAGCCCTTATTTATTTATTTTTAAGTGAGGGGGGGTCTTGTTATGTTGCCCAAGCTGGCCTGGAATTCCTGAGCTCAAGTCATCCTCTTGACTCAGCTTCCTGAGTAGCTAGACTACAAGTGGATGCCACCATGCCTAGCATTTATACTAAAAATTAAAACATAAATTTGTTGTTAGGTGCCATGGAGTAGTGTCTGACTCATAGCAACCCTCATAAGGTTTTTAATGGCTGATTGTTTAGGGATTGCCTGGGGAGTGGATTGCCACATCCTTCTCTGGTTTTGCGGTGCTGGGAATTGAACTCGGGACCTCAGAGACTGCAGAGCAGCACTCTATCAACTGAGCTAAATCCCAGTCAAAGCATAAATAAAAACTAAAAAGCTAATACATATATATAATATGTAATACCATATGTTGTTGTTGTTGCTGTTGTTAGGTGCCGTCGAGTCGGTATCCGACTCATAGCGACCCTCATAGGGTTTTCAATGGCTGACTGTTTTGGGATTGCCTTGGGAGTGGGTTGCCAGGTCCTTCTCCCATTTTTGCGGTGCTGGGAATTGAACTCGGGACCTCAGAGACTGTAGTGCAGCGCTCTACCAACTGAGCTAAATCCTAGCCCATAATACCATATATAAGGGACTATATATATATGTGTGTGTATATATATATATATATATATATATATATATATATATATATATATATATATATATATATATATATATATATATATATATATATATATATATATATATATATATATATATATATATATATATATATATATATATATATATATATATATATATATATATATATGCATATATATATATATATGCAGTGCCACCGTGATGTCTGCTCTCAGAAGCTAGGCAGGATCTGGCCTGGTTAGTACTTGGATGGGAAATCACTTAGGAACACTGGGTGCTATAGGCTTGGGAGAAAGACCCAGCAGCCCTCCCCAGAAACAATCAGCCATCAAAAACTACATGAATAGCAGAGAAGCACTGACAATAGTGCCAGGCATGGTAGTGTTTCATCTGTTGTACAAAGGTCACTATGAGTTGGACCTGACTCAACGGCATAGCACATAACAGAGACGACAGTAGTACAGCAGTGTACTACTACTACTACCATATCCCATATTACTATTGTAGTATAGTGTATATAGCGCTGGGATTTAGCTCAGCTGATAGAGCGCCACTCTGTAGTCTCTGAGGTCCCAAGTTTGAGTCCCAGCACCACAAAAACAGGAGAAGGACTCAGCAACCCATTCCCAAGGCAATCCTGAAACAATCAGCCATTGAAAACCCTATGAGGGTCGCTATGAGCCGGACACGACTCGATGGCACCTAACAACAACAACAATAGTATATATAGTACAGTTAATGCTTGTTAATCTCATTGCAGTTTCTAAATATAATTAGCATTTTTTCTTTGTTTTTGCAGTACTGGGGGTTGAACCCAGGACTTCACATCTGCTTGGCAATGTTCTACTGCTGAGCTGCAACCCCAAACCCTTTTTTACTTTTTATTTTGAAACAAGGTCTTGCTAAATTATGTGGGCTGCCTCTGGCCTTGAACCTTTAATCCTCCTTGCCTCAGCCTCCTAAATCCCTGAGGTTATAGGCATATGTCTCAGTACTCAGCTATAATTAGCATTTTTTAACTTTAAAAATGTACTTGATACATCCAGTGAAATGTTTATTTTTTAAAGTCCATGACAACTGGGCGCAGTGGTGAATGCCTGTAATCCCAGTGACTCAGGAGGTGGAGGCAGGAGGATTGAGAGTTTGAGGCCAGAGGCAGCATACAAAATTTAGTCAGATCCTGACTCAAATAATTTAAAAATTGCGTGGGGGTGCAGTGTGGTGGTAAAGCACTTGCAAAGTATGTGTGAGGCCCTGGGTTCAGTCCTCACTACCATAAAAAAAAATAGTAATAATAAATACATTAATTAAAAAATAAAGACCAGTGACCAGATTGTATGTAATCCAATCTCACTAGTTTCTTTTAACTTCTTCTATATTCATGCATAATTATACAGCAATTTTGTCAGTTTATAATACTGACTAAAGCCATTATGCCTGCAGCCGTAGCCCTGTGGCATCTGATCCCACTAGATTTCATAAACTAGGCAGGGTCGGGCCTGGTTAGGACTTGGATGGGAGACTGCCTGGGAATACCAGATGCTGTAGGCTTAGGAGACAGACCCAGCAACCACTCCTAAAAATCAATCTGCCATTGAAAATCCTATGAACATCAGAGAAGCATTGGCAATAGTGTTTCTCCTGTTGTACTCAGGGTCGCTATAAGTCGAATACCAACTCAACAGCACCTAACAACAACAAAGCCATTACAGGTAGATTTAGTTATTAATAGTGTATCTGTAATCTTTTACAAATTATTTAAAGGCAACTATCCCTTCAGATGCCAACAGTATAAATTGAATTGACATCTGTGAAGCTGTATCATTTCAGCACTTGAAACAATTTGTAATTCCTGCTTCTTATTGCATATATGAAACCAAGTAGCCACTGTGTAAAGCTGCCGGCAAGCTGTGGAAGTGAAAGGAAATGTGGCAGAGCTGGTGTGCAGAACAGATAATGGAGGACATTCTAAAAACAAGAAAAATCACTGTTTCTCATGTAACAGAGCACATATCTTCATGAGCATTAATGTGAACATGTATAAAACTTTAGGAAAAGCTGGGCATAGGGGTGCGTGCCTATAATCCCAGCCTGTAATTTCAGGCTGAGGCAGGAGGATCAAGAGTTCAAGTCCAGCCTGGTACACAGCAAGTTCCAGGACAGCCTTTGCTACACAGTGAGGCCCTGTCTCAAAAAAAAAAAAAAAAAAAAAAAAAAGAGAGAGAGAGACCAAAAAAGAAAAAAGAAAAAAACCAACTTCATGAACCAGGTTGGCCTGTGGAAGTCCTTCCTTTAGTGTCTTGTTCATCTTATCTCTCAAAAGGGTTATTTACACAGGTCTACTCCTAAGTCATACTTTCACAGACCCCTCTCCTCCACATTTTTAATTTTTTTCTTTTTTTTTTTTGCCGCCCAATCACCTGTTACCAGAGTTTTAGGGCAAAGTCCAAGCTCTGAGAGTCCCAACAGACCAGTCCCAAATACTCCAATTAAAGAGACGAGTAATGGTGGAGAAGCAATTAAAGGAGATTTAATCAATGGACACATGGGGAAAAGGAACAGATAAAGCAATCTAGTTGTTAGCTGGAAGTCATGGGGAGTGTGAGTAGACAGGTCCAGAGAAGGAAGTGCAAGTCCAGATCTTGGGTTCTAAGGTCTAGTGGCAGGCAGGTCCTTCCCTGGGGCAACAATTACCTTCCCCCTCTCCAGCAGCAGATACCTCAGTATGTCTCCATGTAAAAGAATTATACAAGACACAGAAATTATAGTATAGAGTATAGAATAAGTTTAATAAAGATAGAGAATCTAGACATAAATTATAAAAGCAGTACACCTTCAAGACATGAAGGCAAGGAGTAGTATGGGGCTGCTGCTGCCTTGAGCTAAGATGGGATGTGATCTTTATACGGCGTTTGAGTCCTCAGGGGAAGGAAAAAAATGTTTACTCCTGGTGTCTGTGCCCTAAATGGGCTAATGGATTCTCAATGTCTTCACTGGCTCAGAGGCAGGCATTTCAAAAAGGTTAGAAATCAGCAGGACACGGTGGCTCATGTCTGTAATCCCAGCGGCTCGGGAGGCGGAGGCAGAAGGATCGAAAGTTCAAGACCAGAGGCAGTCTGTGTAACTTAGAGAGACCCTGTCTCAAAAAGTAAAAAATGGGCTGGGGGTGCAGCTCAGTGGTCCAGCACTTGCAGAGCACACAAGCACGAGGGCCTGGGTTCAACCCCCAGTAATTAAAAAAAAAAAAAAAAAGTTAGAAATCCAAGCAGCTACTTATCTTGATTAAGGGAGAAGAATCCACTAAAGAATGTCCTTTTCAATTGCTGGGGGGTGGGGTGTATGTCTCACACAGCCTTATCATCATTCCTGGATGAATGCAGAAGTGAGGAATGATTTCAATTGTTTCCTTCCAGCAAGTATGCTGTTTGTGAGGGTATTATCTATCAGGGAAGCACTAACCACTAGATCAAAGCCTTTGTCCCACAGGAGGCTTTACACTGATGTTCTTATTA
This sequence comes from Pedetes capensis, assembly GCA_007922755.1. Classification (NCBI taxonomy): domain Eukaryota; kingdom Metazoa; phylum Chordata; class Mammalia; order Rodentia; family Pedetidae; genus Pedetes; species Pedetes capensis. The sequence goes on along the minus strand of VMDO01014581.1, from coordinate 30,120 downwards.
TTTGTTGTTGTTGTTGTTAGGTGCTGTGGAGTCGGTATCTGACTCATAGCGAGACCCTCTGTGCAACAGGGGAAACACTATTGTCAGTGCTTCTCTGCTGTTCATAGGGTTTTCAATGGCAGATTGATTTTTGGGAGGGGGTTGCCAGGTCCTTCTCCCAAGCCTACAGCTTCTGGTTTTCCCAGGTGGTCTCCCATCTAGGTACTGACCAGGCCTGACTCTGCTTAGCTTCCAAGATCTGACGGGATCGGATGCCACAGGGCTATGGCTGCAGGCGTTCTTATTATAGGTGGCTGGAAAGCACATGGCTAGGCTGGGAGGTGGTTGGCTGCAGAACTCTCTATTCCATTTCTTCCTGCCTAGTACAGTCTAACAGTTTCCCCCATGTCTGTCTTTGGGATACTGACTGAGCTTTAGGTTTAAGTAGAGGAAGAATTAAGGCAGGGGTCATGAGGTCTGTATAATTAAGCAGTCATTGTCAGAGTGCGGTCTGCTTGATCATTCTTTCAGTTCTGGTTCTGCAAAGTGGTCAAGAGGTTATCACTATCATCTGTTGAGAGAAGCAATTTGCGCCCACCAAATGACTATTCCTGCTCCAGGGTGCAGCCTCACCATCATAGATAATTGTGCTCACTTACGGGTGGTCTGTCCTTCCAGACTCACCATTGCTCAAGGGTAGTTTCTGTATTTTGTCAAAGAGATGTTTATTAATAGGTCCTATTCTTCCTGGAATCCAAAGTGACTGCAGAAAAAATGACTTAAGCGGAACTATTAAGAGGCAAAATAGAGCCAAAGAGGGACAAAATGGAGTTAGGCCAATGACCAGTGTCCTCCATCACTGTCAGTCACCTTGTGGGCCCAACAAAAGAATCAATGTTTTTTAGCAAGAGCAGTTTCTAAGTGACTCGTATAACCTACTACATGACAAGCTGGACAAAGAGGTGTTGACTCAGTTGATTTCTTAAATAGCTTTATTCTTGAAAGGACGTTTTGAATTTTTCTTATATTGTAAGTTCTGGAGTGTTGTGTGCGTTTTTCTGGTGCCAACAGCTACAACTCTTAAAGATGTTCAAACGGGTTGGGTACTCCACAGACGGGACCACTGCCTTAAAACCAAGGTCTACTGAATGCCACACTGCCGGCTGCCTTTCCCAGCTCCACCAGGGACAGTTCTCCAGTCGTCCCTCCTAGGGAGGTCCTCCGAGGCGCGGCGTCCAGCAGGGGTCGCTGCGCCAGCGAAACTACGCCCGTACGCCCCGCCCGAACCGCTCTCCCTGCGCCAGCCCCGGCGGAAGAGGCGGGGCAGGGGCCGAGGGTAGCCCCCGGGCCTGCAGTCCGCGGGGGCCCTGGGCGGGTGGAGCGGTCCTGACGTACAGGTGAGTGCGCCCCTACTGGCGCGCGGCGACCCCGGCCCGCGCCCCTCTCTGTTGCTTCACCGCACGCCCTCGTCAGACGTCGGCGGCGAGCTTCTCTGCCCCGCCCATGCCCCTGCCTGGTCTGCGCGTGAGTCTCCCGTGCCCTTGAGTCTCACGAGCCTCGTGACGCCCTGCGAGCCCAGAGGCAGCGCGGGGAGCGTGGGAATCGGGCGGGGCGCGCTCTCTGCCTCTGGGCCGGGCCACTGCTGCGGGCTCCAGGCGCAGACCGGGAGCCTGGCTACGTGGGTGTCTAGTTTCCGCTGACCTTGGGGAGCTGCGAAGGTGCTCAGCCCGCGGGTGGGGAGGGCTCGAGGGGAACGCAACCTTAGATGTCAGCCTCTGAAGTTTGCAGAAGGAAGGGGCTTTCGAGCTGCAGTAGACCTCACAGCATTTAGACCAAGCTCCCTGTTTAGACCTTTTACACGGGCTCGGGAACGTGGAGCGATTTCCAGTGTCATGCGGGTCAAAGACAGCGCAGCCTCTGTTTCCTACACATTGCTCTTCTGACAGCCTCAGGTTAGTTCGCAGATTTTATAGCTTTTATGGAGATTTCACCCGAAACCTGTTAGAGATTTCTTGCCCCAATCATTCCCCTAGTCACGTCCACACTGCCACCAGAGATCTTTTAGTATCCATTACTATCGGGTCACTTTCCTACTTAAGATCTTTCTGTGACTCTCATGCTGTCTGGGTCGAGTGCAAAGTTTGATGTACAAGGCCCTTGGAAATCTAGCCCCTTGCCCATCGATCCAGTCTCATCTTTACGTGTTCTTTTCTGGGTTCATTCTAATGTATCCAGTCTTGGTCTACTTCCATTCTGCAAGTTTTTAATTAAGCACTTACCACGTGCAGGGCACTACTCTGGGCACTTGGGCTTCTGTAGAGGAAGAATCCTACTCTTGCAGTGTTTGTTTTAGTGGAGGACACACGCAAACAAAAAACACCTAGTAAATTATATCTTTGCCCAGAAGGTGGGTTGCTGAGTACGGAGCTCAGGTCCAGGAATCTGGCAGCAAAACCAAGGCCCTTGTATTTGACATATAAAAGAGTTTATATCGACACAGAAGTTATAATGAAGAGTATAGATAAGATTTATTAAAAATAGTTTTCAAGGATAGTAAATATTCCTTTAAGAAATAATTACAGGGAAAACTGAGGCATCTGGAAAAGCTTAGGTAAACGTGGAAAGGAAAATGGAAAAACTTTCATTCCCTGTGTGAATCAGCATAAGGATGTTTCTATTCCCCAGGGGGCTGGGATTTAGCTCAGCTGCAGTGTCTGAGGTCCCAGGTTTGATCCCAGCACCGCAAAAATGGGAGAAGGACTGACATGGCCATCCACTCGGAGGCAATCCCAAAACAATCAGCTATTGAAAACCCTGTGAGGGTCCCTGTGAGTTAGATGTGACTCCATGGCACCTAACAATTCCCCAGGGGAAGGTAAGATACTAGAGAACAGGAGAGTTAAGCAGGCTTTTAGAAGGAAGGGTGCCTTGGATAGAAAAATGGCAAGCCCAAAAGAAGGGAGAGATGTACACATGGTTGCTAGAGAGAGAAGAGAGGAGCAGAAAGGAAGAGAGGAGTGGAAGAAGAGAGAGCTTGTGGAAGAAGAGAGCAGGAGTGCCTGTTCCCTCTAGTTTTATTCAAATTAGAACATGCCCAGTGTGACATCAGCCCTGGGCTCCCAGCTCTGGGTGTCCAGTGTGACATGGGCCCAGGGTTCTTGTTTGTAAATAGCTTAATAGCTTGGATAGGGTGTGGGATTCATTTGAAAATGTCCTTCCAATGTCCTCAGAGAGGCATGTAGCTTCTGCAGGGCAGAAAGGCAAGAGCTGTTTTCAGTCCCCTTTTCCTTCATATTGCCTGCTAATGCCTAAGCTAGATACCTAACAATATGACAGCATGTGATAAGAGGTATGGAGAAAAAAGTAAACAAGGTAATTGGAATTGGGAGGGTAAGATGGAGTAAATAACAGTTGGAATAGGTCTCATTGAGGGGACATTTGATTTAAGACTTGAGGAAGGTGAGGAGCTATCCTTACAGATATCTGGGTAAGAGAGTTCTAAACCCAGCTGCAATAAAGTTCCCTGGTGTGGTTTGAACATGTCTCTCAAATTTCATGTGTTGCAAACATGGTCCCCTTGAGGCAGTGTTGAGAGGTGGGACCTTTGGGAGGTAACAGGGTCATGAGGATTCTGCCCTCATGAATGGATTAAACCATTCAATGGTTAATGGGTTATCAAAGAAGTGGCTTTGTTATGATGCAACAAGAAAACCCTCACCAGATGCCAGCATCTTAAGTTTCAGAAGCAAAGAATATTTTTGCTGCAGTAGACCTTGTACTTCTCAGTCTCCAGAATTGTGAGTTAAACAAACCTCTTTTTTTATAAGTTACCTAGGCTTTGATACTCAGTCGTAGCAATAGAAAACAAACTGAGACAGCCCTTTGTATATAATAAAGAAAGCCAGTTTGGCTGGAGCTGAGTGAGCAAGAGGGAAAAAAGCAGAGATGAAGTCTCTTATCTGAGTGCTTTTGTAGAATTTTGAGGAATTCATCCATGGTATGAATTTACTTTTTTCCCTCTCTTTTTTGCTGGAGGGTAAACCCATGGACTTGAACATGTTAAGCACATCTTCTACAACTGAGATATACCCCACCAATGAATTACTATTTATGTATTTACAGTCAAGGTCTCACTGTGTTGCCCAGGCTGGTCTTAAACTCCTGAGCTCAAGTGATCCTCCTGCTTCAGCCTCCCAAATAGCTGGGAATACAGATGTATACCACCGTGCCCTGCTGCTCTGTGAATAACAGGTTCTAATGGAACCTTTGTGGCAACCCTGGTGGTAAGTGATGATGGCCCGAATCTGTGGTAGTGAAAAGTGGTGGGACTCTGGACATGTTTTGAAGATACAGCCAACACTATTTCTAACATAATGGATATGAATATGAGGAAAAGAGAAGTACCAACATCACTGGAAGCCAGGTGTGGTGGCACACCTTATAATCCCAGCACTCGGGAGACTGAGGCAGGAGGACACCAGTCAGAGGCCAGCATGGTTTACAAAGTGAGATGCTGTCTCAAGGGGAAGAAAAAAAAATCACTAGAACCTTTCATTTTTAGCAACTAGAAAGATGGGATTACCATTAACTGAGATAAGGAATGCTAAAGGTGGAACAGGTGTGGGATTGAGAATAAATCAGGAGTTTGGTTTTGGACCAATTGAATGTGAGATCCTGTCACTCATGTGGAGATGTCACATAGACAGTCGGACATTGTGTTGAGCATCCCCCCCAGGTTCATCGACTCACTAAGAAGACTCACAGGATTTAGTATGTAGCCATGTTCATGTTCATGATTTATTATAGCCAAAGGATGTGAAGCAAAATAAGCAAAGGGAAAAGATGCATGGGAGAAAATCTGGAGGAAACCAGGCACAATCTTCTCTAAGGATCCTGTGTAATTACTCCAGCAACAATTGTGGCAGACTCCCAGGAGAAAAGGTGCTGAGCATAAAGCAAATTGCTTGTCCAGTTTCAGTGCAGTGAGGCACTCCTGTCAGCTTGAAGAATGAGGAGAACCCTCTTTTTTTTTTTTTTTTTTTTTTTTGCAGTATTGGGGGGTTGAACCCAGGCCCTCGTGCTTGCATGCTCTGCAAATGCTGGGCCACTGAGCTGCACCCTCAGCCCCGATTTTCACTTTTTGAGACAGGGTCTCGCTAAGTTACACAGACTGCCACTGGTCTCGAACTAGTGATCCTCCTGCCTCCACCTCCCGAGCCTCTGGGACTACAGGTGTGCGCCACCACACCCGGCTGGAGAACCCTCTTGAAGTCTGAGTTCCTAAACGCTATCCAAGGACCAAGCATGCATACAGGCCTAGAGTCTAAGGATAACAATCTCAGGTCTCTTATGCTAACTCTTCTTTGCTCGGATATATGAGGGTGGAATTTGGAAAAGCTCAGGAATGGGGATATAGATTAGGGGATATTTGCCATATGGGAAGTATTGAAAGCTATGCAGATGTTTGGTATCTTTGGTATATTTGTCAAAACTGCCAGGCTGAGTACTGCAGCCCTCCAACAGTAAGATGCCAGAGAGAAGAGAAGGAAGTAGCAAAGGAGTCTTGAGAAGCAGCCACTGATAAGAAATGAATACCAAGAAGGAGATGGTGTCGTGGAAGCAAGTAAAGAAAAAGAGTGATCAAAAGTCAAAGAAGAAGAGAGCTAACAAGTGAACAAGTGACTTTTATGTTTTTACAATACTGGGGAGTTGAGTCCAGGGCCTCACACATGCTTTTTGCAAGCCATATCCCTAGCCCATTTTTTACTTTGTATTTTGAGACAGTCTCACTAAATTGTACAGATTGCCTCTGGCCTTGAATTTATGACCCTTCTGCCTTTACCTCCTGAGTTGCTGGGATTAAAGGCTTGCATCTCTTCATGTTCCCTGGACTGATCTTGAACTCCTGATCCCTCTGCCTCAACCTCCTGAGTGCTAGGGTTACAGCCATGTGTCACCACACCTGGCCCAAATGATCTTTTGGGTTTAGAAAATGAAAGGAAGCTGGGTGGGGTGGCTCACACCTGTAATCCCAGTGAGGGAGGTTGAGGCAGCCTGCATAATTCAGGAAGACCCTGTGTCAATTTAAAAAAAAAAAAAAGTGAGCTGGGCATGCTGCTCAGTGGTAGAGTGCTTGCAAAGTAGGTGCCAGGCCCTGGGGTCAGGCCCCTAGTACCCCCCCACACACACACACAAAAAAAAACCTAGAAAATGAAACTGGCATAGTGACACATTCTGACTCAGGAGGTGGAAGTAGGAGGATCAGAAGTTCAAGGCCAAAGGCAGCCTGGATAACTTAGTGAGACCCTGTCTCAAAATTTTAAAAAGGGTGCTAGTGGTACAGCTCAATGGTGGAGCACCCTGGGTTCAATCCCCTAGTACTGCAAATAAATAAATAAAAGCCAGGCACAGTGGCTAGGTCCTGTTAATCCCAGCCCTCATGAGGCTACAGCAGGAGGATCTGAGTTCAAAGGACAGCCTGGGCTACACAATGAGACTCAAAAAACCAAAAGCCAAGCAAAAACAAACAATAAAAACCCAAAATGAAAGGAGAGGGATTGGGGAGAGCATTGTTGTTGTTAGGTACTGTCGAGTCGGTATCGACTCATGGTGACCCTTTGTACAACAGGGGAAACACTATTGTCAGTGCTTCTCTGCTGTTTATAGGGTTTTCAACGGCAGATTGATTTTTGGGAGGGGGTTGCCAGGTCCTTCTCCCAAGCCTACAGCTTCTGGTTTTCCCCAGGCAGTCTCCCACAGGTACTAACCAGGCCCGACCCTGCTTAGCTTCCGAGATCTGATGGGGTCAGATGCCACAGGGCTATGGCTGCAGGCTGGGGAGAGCATAGACAACCCTTTTGAGGAGTTTTATTGTAATGAAGCACAAGAAAAGAGGTAGTAGCTTGGGGTTAATACAGTTAATAGATTTGTTTGCTTATTTTTGAGTGAGAGAAATCACAGGCCGATGGAATGGTTCATTACAATGTGAAAAACTGCCCATAGTTCAGTTCAGGCCACTTTTGTTACCAGAACACTCTTTGGGTATCCATGCTCTGGACTCCAGCTTGTGCAGGTTCCACCCTCCTCCAGACCTGTGTTCTGTATGGTCTCTGACAGCCCGTTTATTTGCCCAGATTCCTTGAGGGCAAGGACTGTCTTTTATACATAGGCCTAGCCAGGCACTTGGATATGTGGGCAAATGTGGGAATGTAGGGTGGAGTAGTAATGAGTAAGATGCTCACTTTATTTCTAGAAATTGTATCTGCAGCTATGGACTGGTTTTTGTGTGTGCTAAGAAGCTTGGGTGTAGGAACGAGAAATAGGGCACAGTCCCTGCCTTGTTACTACCATTAGAATGTTCGAGATAGAACAGTCCACATGAACTAATTGGAAAGTGACAAAAGAGCATGTGGTGGTATGAGTGTGGCAGTGTGTGCCTGTAATTCCAGTACTGGGGAGGTTGAGGGAAGAGGATCATGAGTTTGAGGACAGCCTGGGTTACATAGTGAAACCCTATCTCTAAATGAATGAATTGATGAATAACATATAGGATTGGTTCAGCCAGAGTCTGGAAAAGAGTGTAGGGTATAGGGATTTTTTTCCCCAAAAAAATTCAAGGACCTGTATTCACCTCTATTTTAAAAGGTGCTATGGGCCCAGTGGTCTACAGCCATACCACCCTCACATCTGATCCTGCCTAATCTCAGAAGTTAAGCAGGGTCAGGCCTGGTTAGTCCTTGGTGGATAGGAGACCACTTGTGAATACCAGGTGCTGTAGGCTTGGGAGAAGGACCTGGCAGCCCGCTTCTGAAACAACCACTGAAAACCCCATGAATAGCAGAGAAGCATTGACATAGTGCTGAGCATGGCACAGTGACTGGCAGTGTTTCATTCTGTTGTACATAGTGTCATTATGAGTCAGACTTGACTTGAGTGCCTAACAACAACAGTGAGCCTGGTTATCACCCTCTTCTAATTCTCTACTCAGGGCTTTCCTGACCAGTTCTGTGTTCTCAGGGTTCTTCCTTGAGGCCTTGAGTGTTCACTGCTAACACCTACAAATAGTCATCATCTCCAGCAAAAACTAAATTAATGTGCTTCCTCAATTTTATGGCTTTCAGGTATTTTATGTAAACTTCCAGTATTTGTTGATGTTTGCCTGCTGGAAAGTGAAGCAGATTACCAAGAGCGAGTGGGTAGCCAATAAACACAAATACTTGACTTTACATTTTGGTATGTTAATTCTATTTACATGTGACTGTGACTTTTTTTTTTCTGTACCAGGGTGCTGAACCCAGGGCCTTGCACATACTTTGCAAGTACGCTACCATTAAGCTGCACCCCTTTTTATCTTTCTATCTTTTATTTTGAGACAGAGTTTTGCTAAGTTATGCAGGATGCCTCTGGTCTTCAACTTGGGATCCTTCTGCCTCCACCTCCCAAGTCACAAGGATTACGTGTGTGCACTGATGTGCCCAGCTGAATATGATTTTAAATATCTTTTGCTAGTAAAGTTTTCCTAGTATAGGTAAATATAACGTCTGTGATGTGTGCAGAGAGCAGCATATCCAGGCATTCTTCAAAGGAAACAACAGTGTGGTATGGAATTAGGGCTTTTGAATGGGTAATGTGCACATCTAGTGACTGACACAGAGACTCCACTTCTTAGTGCTTGCCGTGGGCACTTCTGTCTCCCAGGGTTCTGTCTTGGGGTTTCTTCTGGGTTGGGGTGGTAGTTGCTCTCATTTCCCTACCTCTGAAACCCTCCATTCTCTCTGGTATTGCAGTAGGTGAAGTAAGCTTTTATTGAAGAAAAAAAGTTACTGTAGTGATCCATGAAATACGAACTTTAGGAACTCCTGAAAAATATGCTATATTTTCTTTCTTTCTTTTTAAATTTTGTACTAGGGGATAGAACCCAGGGCCCGGCAAATGCTAGGCAAGTGCTCCACCACTGAGCTACATCCCCAGCCTAGAAATAGGCTATTCCTTTATCCCTGATTTTATAAAATTAAAAATCTTTCTTTGGGTATTGTTCAGCCTCTATTAAATTAGACTACATATTAATGTAATTTTTTTCAACATTTTTCTTGAAGGTGCTTCAAGTAGTTAGTTTCTAGTCATTATTTTAGGGTACTCTGAATTTTACAGCATTTTAAAATTATTTCAAATTACAGTTAGTTGAAAAGCAGCCTTTAAGTTGATCCTCTTTCATCCCTCACTTAAGACTTAGATTGGAATCCCAAGATTGTTGGAATAAGAGTTGAGATTGTGTTTTCTGCTCATTTGTACCAGGGAAATAAGGTCTCCAAAATATTAACTATTAACTGCTAGTAGCTACCTCTGTATTTTTGTGTGAGCCATACACATAATTGCTTTTATCAGCTTTATGATTATTGGAAAATAGGAAGGAAAAATCATGAGAATCACTATCAAAGAAATTAGTGCCGGAGTACTGTATAACCTTGGCACAAAGAAATGTCATTTGCAGACTCAAAATATGAGGGTAATTCCTAAATACGAGTTAGTCAAGTTTAGTCAGGTGCTGTAGAGAGTGCGTGTAATCCTAGCAACTTGGGAAGTTGAGGCAGGAAGGTTGCAAGTTTGAGGCTAGGGACAGCCTGCATAACTTAAAACTTGTCTCAAAAAAAATTAAAAAGGGGGCGTAGGGCACGGTGGCACACACCTGTAATCCCAGCAGCTTGGAAGGCGGAGGGAGGAGGATCGCAAATTCAAGACCAGAGGCAGTCTGAATAACTTAGCGAGATTCTGTCTCAAAAAAGTAAAACAAAACAAAAAAAAATAAATGGTCTGGGGTCCAGCTCAGTGGTCCAGCCCTTGCAAAGCATGCAAGTGAGAGGCCCTGGGTTCAACCCCCCAGTACCTCCAAAAAAGGGGGGGGGGCAGGGGAATGCAGCTCAGTGGTAGAGCACTTACCTAGCATATATAACCCCCAAGTACTGGGGGAAAAGAAAAAAAGATATGACCATGTGATACTTTCTCTTGTTACTAAATCATGATCTCTAAAACCATCTTGATGTACTTGGAGAAGCCTTCTACCATCATAACTTGATTTCTGTTGCATTTGAGGTAACTATAGGAATTGACTGTTCACTGGCATGTCAACACCTCAGTGCCTGTGGAAGTGATTACCTAGTGTATGGATCTCCAGGCCCCTTTCTTCTATGCTAGCTAATGCCTCTGTTAAACAGTGGGAAGGAGATGTAAAAGGAGGCAAAATGCAGCTCTGTTCAATTTGTTCATTCTTAGTTCTGACTTGCTGGAGTTGGAGACTGAAGTCAAGTTTAGAGATCCACTGTGCTTTATAAAGTCATGATCTATCCTTTCTTGGCTATGTCAATATTGTAAGGATGTAGTATATGCCATAAATAGTCTTTCTCTCTAGATTTTTCTTTCTTCTTTAACAAATCATTGAAAATTACTATTAATATTTTTTAGTAGCAATCAGTACCTAGAGCCAATAGCAGGGAGGGAGAAGAGTAGAACCAGTGTTTTCACACATATTAGCGTCTCATTGGACCCTCATGACAACCATCTCAGCTACGCACATTAATTGCAGCTGTAAGACTCACTATGGTATGCTGCATGGCTATTGAACTGTGCAGACTGGTATAGCCTTGCAGAGAGGAGCATAACTACATTACTAGCTATAAAGTGCTCGTGACTCATGTGTATGGTTTATATTGTAAGAATGCCATAATGCTGCACTTGTGAAATAACACTGAATTATTGTCTGTTTCAGGTTATATGCACTATGGCTATGAGTAGTGTTAGATTGTTCACTGGTGTTTTAAGAAAGCCAGATGGTTGGATTGGTCTCTGGGGTGTGCTTCAAGGGACACCTTCTTCACATAAACTCTGTGCTTCCTGGAAGCGATACTTATATTTTTCTAATACCACGTTAAATGCATCAAACTATAAAACACTTTTCCATGATAGTTTCTCTCTGAGACTCCCAAGGCTTTTAGTATCTCCAGAATATATTTTTCCATTTTCCATAAGACTCAAAAGCAATATAAGCTCTAAAAAATCCACTAAAAAGGCTGTACAAAAAGTAGAAGAAGAAGAGTACTCTGATGAGGAAGAGGATCAGAATGAGAGTGAGCAGGAAGAGGAACCTGAGGATGACCCTAGTGTGGCCAAAGACTACAAAGACCTGGAAAAAGTTGTACCATCATTTCGGTATGATGTTATCCTGAAGACAGGCCTCGATATTGGGAGGAAGTGAGTATGATGTGTGTTTTAGCATAAGTTCACTTGTCATCTGGTAAATTTAATGCAGCATTACAAGTCACTCAACCCTGCTGGGTGCTGTGGAGGATACCTGTAATCCCAGTGACTCAGGAGACTAAGACAGGAGGATGATGTGTTCAAGGCTAGAAGCACCCCATGCAATTTAGTGAGATCCTGTCTCAAAAATATACTGAAGGAAGGGCTGTAGGTGCAGCTCAGTGGCAGAACACTTGCCTAGCATGTGTAATGCCCTAGGTTCAACCCACAAGTACTGCAAGAAAGAAGAAACCAAAAACCTCAAATTACTTAGCCCATATTATGGTAAAAAATAACCACAGATGTGAAAGGATCTTATAGATAACCTGTTTCATTTATTTCATTTTACAGATGAGAAAATTGATCCCCCCAAAAGTTGAATGACTGTCTTCAAATCCCATACGCACCTGGATTTCACAAATACTACAGTATGGGAAGGTACCTCCCAGAATTAACAGGAGGAATACAAGGTGGTGGTTAAAAGAATGTAGACTCTTAAGCCACATAATATACTAATATATTGTGGTGGCAAATGCCTGTAATCCCACCACCCAGAGGCTGAGGCAGAACCTGGCTACATAGCAAGACAGTATTTATGCATACATGCATGCACATGAAAAAAAATGCAAGTTTGTTTTGGCCCTTCCCCCCCGCCACTACTGGGGGCCTGAACCTAGGCCCTCATGCTTTCTTTGCAAGCCTTCTACTGTTGAGTTGCACCCTAGCTCCTTTTTTATGTTTTGTTTTGAGACGGTCTCACTACGTTGTGTAGGCTGCCTCTGTCCTCAAACTTGCGATACTCCTGCCTCCCACCTCTCGAGTCATTGAAATAACAGGTTTGTGCTACTGCACCTGGCTTGTTTTGGCATTTTGAGGCAAGGTCTGGCTGTGTAGCTGAGGCTGGCCTCTAATTTGTGATCCTCCTGCCCCAGGATCCTAGGTTCTGTGGTTGTAGATATGTGTCACCATGCCTGGCAGAATACAGGTTCTTGAACCAGACTTGTGGGGTTTCAATCCTGGTTCTGTGTCTGATCGTGAGCAGATTCCTTAAATCTCTGTGCCTCCATTTTCTCATCTGTAAAATGGAGCTAATAGAACCTACTTTAGTTGCTAGGATTAAATGAGTATCTATCTAAAGCACTTGTAATAATGCCCGCTATGTAGTAGGGGGCTGGGATTTAGCTCAGTTGGTAGAGCGCTGCACTGCAGTCTCTGAGGTCCCGAGTTCAATTCCCAGCACCGCAAAAATGGGAGCAGGACCTGGCAATCCACTCCCAAGGCAATCCCGAAACAGTCTGCCATTGAAAACCCTATGAGGGTCGCTATGAGTCGGATACCGACTCGACGGCACCTAACAACAACAACAACATGTAGTAGGTACCCAGTGTATATTAGCCATTATGAAGAAAATACTGTGTGTGCCCATATGTAATACATAGAAATATTAAATGTAACTTTCATGATTTCCTTAATATGCTCATTCTCTATCTGCTAGACAAATTATAATAGTGACCCTCATTGTTCATTCATTCCTTTAGCAATTATTATGTGCATACTGCCCACAGGGTAAGAATTGTGATATGAATAAATTCAGGAATATTTCTTTATGTAATTTATACCTTTATGGAATAGTTTAATTGCATAGCGTAGTTTTTTAATCCATGAAACTTAAGAGACTCATAAAGATGACTCGGAGCCCATATGCCCCTCTCTTGGCATCCTGATCAGGATTTGCTGGATGTTCTCTAAAGTCTGGAGAACTCAAAATGGAGCTTCTCCTTTTCCAGAGTAGTTGCTACTGCTGTTATTATTAAGCCAAACCCCAAATGTCAGTCCCTTGGAGTCAGATCATCAAAAGAAAAGGGCAATGTTTTTTGTCTGCATCTTTCTTTGGTCTGGTTGCCCAGTGGTTTAAATTCAGAGATGAGCAGCTGTTGGGTTGGAATGTCTCCAACCTCAGTGCAGACAGGCAGAGGGTTTCTTAATGGCCTTGCCATATGTGTAGTGCCTGGTTTTTTTCTCAGAGTGCAGAACAGGTATCTGAGGAGAAGAAGTTCCTGCTTTCTCTGATCATTATGAATCATTGGCTACAGCCATGCAGTTGCTGCTGTGGGAGAATGGCACTTGGTACATCTGCTAGAACCTCCTGTAAAGCCCCACGAAATTAACAGCCCACCTTTCTGGCAAATCTTTACAGCAGTACAGCATCTATTCAGAAGTACCCTTTCGTCTCCCTATTTTAGATGCATAACAGACTTTCACTTTCCCAGCACTCAAAATGGAGATTTGGTAGAAAGTCATTGTAAGAATAAATAATGGCAGGTATTGTTCTCAAACCTAATTGTTTTGAATATTTCTATATTTTTAAAACACTGTGCTTTTTTTTTAAAATAGCAAAGTAGAAGATGCATTCTACAAAGGTGAACTCAGACTGAATGGGGAAAAATTATGGAAGAAAAGCAGAACGGTGAGCCATTAAACTGATAATGACAACCAGATAGTTTTGTCTGTTGCCCTATCAGTACTTGGTGCTTCCTGAAATTTTCCCCTGAGCTCCTTATTGAGGTAGCAGCGGTGCCTTACCTTTCCTGAGGTCGTCACCAACAGCCTTCAATCACACAGGCCACTTTCTCTTTTGTAGCCTTAATGACCTTGTGATGAAGATTTTAGGATAAGCCACCTTCAAGACTGGCAAAAATCCATTAATTAAACTTGCAGGATATCAGTATTGGCACCATGGAATTATAATAATTAGATTACAAAGAAACATGTAATCCATGAAAAGGCATTCTTTGGCCTGGTGTTATCTGTGCAGATGTGCAATTCTGTTCAGTTCAGCAGTACCCACTGAACACTTCCTGGATGCACTGCTTTGCAGCTTGCATGGAGATGTTCTATGTTTTCTGACAGGTCCATGTCAATACTATTGTTAAATGAAGTGCTTCCAATATCCACTTCTATAACCACAGCTCGTATATATATGTATATATAAAAATCTGTTAAAAATATATTTTTGAAAAAGTAAGTTACATATATACATATAATCTGGAATTAAAATACTACTACTAGTGTATTTGTCATTGGGGCATTGTGGAGTGCATTACTTCATGCCTTTTATTTTCTGAATTTTTAGCCATGAGTGTGTATCATTTGCATAATTGGAAAAAACAGTAGTAAAAGTTAAGTGTAAGAGACTCTTAAAAAGTTTGGAGACATAAAGACCTTTTGAGATATTGGAAGACATAATCTCTTAGTGTTAAGGAAACAAATTTTCCAGAGAAGTTAAGACACATTTTTGGAGGTTGTTCTTATTCCTCCTTTCATATTTAAAAACCCTGGTGTTGGAGGATCTGAGCTACCTCCTGCTGCCCTGGGACATGGGACAGTAAGGCTGCAGGCTGTGTATCAGGGGGAGCACTGAAACTTCAGGCCTTGTCCCCTGGGATCATATATGTCCTTGCTGCTGTAAGGACAGAATGAGAGGAAACTTGCCCACACACAATGCCCAGGATCCCTGACAGCCCTTGAGCATGTTTAGACTGGCCTGTCATTAGGTTGCACAAAACCAGGCACTCCAGATAGGACCTTCTTGGCCCTTAATTGCTTTCTCCTGGCTATAGCCTGGCCTCTGCCTGCTCAGCCACAGTATTCCAAAGGCAAGACTTGTTCTTGGAGTGAGGAATTATTCCCTGAACACTCTGCCACTCTGCCTCTCTGCTGGGGCCTCATTTACAACCCCCCCCCACCCTCCCAAGCCTATTTTTCTCTCCCTGCTTTGAGATATTGTTAACTACAGCCTAATTGCTGCTGCTTCATTCTGCCTTGGGTGTTCTGTTGTCTCGGCTGCCTTCCAGATTTCTCCTGAGGGTCAGCAAAGGCAGAGGCCAGTATTAACACTCAGCTGCCTTGTTACTAGGAGGCCTGGTAGCCATAGAAACTACAGCTAAGGGGAGATTTGAAATGTAGATATTTGGAACAGCCACTAATCCCAGCCAGTTTTGCTTTGTGTCTGCTAAAGGACAGGACCTTGGTGGGGAATAAAGAATGCTTCCTCTTTCTTGGCCTGCTGCATGGAGCCTGTGCCTGGCTCCTGAGCCTAAAGGGTCAGGTGTTTCTCTCAAGCCACAGCTCCACCTGTGCCTGCCTACAGCTGAGCACAGCTTTTTGTGCTCGGCAAAGCAGGTGGGATCCAGAGTGCCACAGGTGCTGGGTAACTGTTGACTTACACAGTGGAGCCCAAGTATGGGGATTGATGCCTTCCTAAACCCATCTCTCCCAGAGATCAGCTGGGCAAAGGAGAAACATCCCTTCCCTCA
Organism: Pedetes capensis; assembly: GCA_007922755.1. Lineage (NCBI taxonomy): Eukaryota > Metazoa > Chordata > Mammalia > Rodentia > Pedetidae > Pedetes > Pedetes capensis. The sequence continues at coordinate 14,536 of VMDO01014581.1, read as the reverse complement.
TCTCTGCCCAAGAAAGAAGCTCCCAAAAGGATTAGCTCCTCAGGTACCCAGTAGCTGCTCTCTCTCTCTCTCTCTCTCTCTCTCTCTCTCTCTCTTTTTTCCTTTTTCCTTTCTGTTTCTTTTTGAAACAAGGTCTCCCTGTGTAACCCAGGCAGAACTGAAACTTGGTGTATAGATCAGGATGGCCTCAAACTCATGTCAGTCCTCCTACTTCAGCCTCCCCAGTGCTGGGATTTCAGGTGTGTACCACCACGCTTGGCTATCAGCTGCTCTTTTAAGAGACAGAACCATGTGCACTATATCTATGAAAGGCTATAGAAGGGTTGCCTTTTCTTTGTATGCCCTCTTGTGTCTTCTAAATTTCATATTGCATGCATGCATTACTTACTAAGAATGAGATTTGAACCGGGTGCTGTGGCGCATGCCTGTAATCCCAGCAATTTGGGAGGCAGAGGCAGGAGGATCGCAAGTTTGAGACCAGAGGCAGTCTGTGTAATTTAGTGAGACCCTGTCTCAAAAAGTAAAACAATGGCCTGGGGTTGCAGCTCAGTGGTCCAGCACTTGCAGAACATGCAGTCTCGAGGCCCTGGGTTCAACCCCCAACCCCCAGTACCGCAACAACAACAAAAAAGAATGAGTTTTTAATGAAATAAAATTATGCCCCCCCCCCCAAAAAAAAGGCAAAGCAGAGTTTCCAAGCTTTATTTATTTATTTCTGTTTTGGGGGTTTTGTTTTCTTTTTTAAGGCAAGGCCCCTTGCCCAGGCTGGACTTGAACTCACTCACCATCTTCCTGAGTGCTAGGATTACAGGTGTGTGCTGACCACACCTGGCTCAGAAGCAGTCTTTATTGTTTGTTTTATTGCAGTGCTGAGGGTTGAACCCAGGGCCTCATACATGCCAGGCAAGCACTGAGCCATATGCCCAGCTCCTTTTTTACTTTTCCTTTTTCCATTTTTTTTTTACTTTTTGAGACAAGGTTTTACTAAGTGACACAAGTTGCCTCTGGCCTTGAACTCACAATCCTCCTGCCTCCCGAATCACTGGGCTTATAGTTGTGCACTGGGAAGACAATTTCCAGTGCAACACTTTTGTTGTTTGTTCTTTTTTTTTTTTTTAAGACCAGATCTTTTATTGTTGCTTGTTTGAGACAGGGTCTCGCTATGTAGCCCGGGCTGGCCTCAAATTCATGATCCTCCTGCTTTAGGCCCCCAAGGGCTGGGATTACAGGTACATACCACCGTGCTTGATTCTGTAATGCAGTCCATTTACTGATTTTTAACCTTGACAACCTCCATAAAATGGAGATGAGGTGGTATGTTGGCCAAAGTAGTGGTATGGTACAAACTTTTTTGTTTCTCAGAGGGGAGAAAGTTACTGGTTTAAAATTTGCCTGTGTATGAATTTTATGTCCATTTCCTCTGGGCTTCCCAGATTGACCAGTGCAGTGTTATAGCTATCTGATATGCATGCTCATGTTATAGTCCAAATATTGGGCCTCCAGAGGGCTTGAGTGGGTGAGAGAACAGATATGGGCCTTCTCGGTGAGGTACAGTGTTTTGACAGTGTGAAGTTATATGTGCCTCAGAGAACATAATTAGAAAACAAGTTAAGTTAGTATTTGACACCCTTCTTCTCAAATTGAAGCCCTCCTGTAGGCTTTTAAATAGCCACATGCGCCTGCTTAAGAGTCAGTGGCTCATACATGAGTTACTCTCCTCAACCTCCAGCCATTAAAAGCTATTGGGAGGTAGCCCCCAGTCATCCCTAGTTTCTGTTTTAGTAGAAACACAGCTTGTGGCCCTGGGGTCTGCTTAGCCCCTTCTTGAGTCTCTGGAAAAATCCCCTGAGATCCTGAGCCACTTGAACCAGGTATTTGTCATGGGCTTTCCACGCCCTCAGCATAGACCTGAGCCCTGGAGTATTGGGCCTGGGGGTTGGAGCTGATTTGATTGCCCCAGGGTTTGCCTTGACTAGCTCAACCCACAATTTCCTTCTGGGCAAGAATGGCTTTGACCTCAGCCCTTCTAACCCACTGAATCAGCACCCAACTCCGCCTCTTTCCTGTGCATTCCACCTTTGTGAGTTGAATTTTATCTCTCCTTATGATTATGTGGCTTTGCTGGGGCTAGCCAACAATAGAAAAGCAGTTTATTTTCTCCCATTTCTCTGCAGCTGACTGGTGTTCCACAGTGACTTCCACCTGCCTCATCTCCATTTTATGAAGGTCATCTAGATTAAAATTCAGTGAAAGGGTTGCACTGGACAGTTGGGCATGGTAGTTTGTATGTTTAATCCTAGCACACAAGAGGCTGAAGCAGGAGGATCATGAGTTTTGAGGCCATCCTGGGCTACATAGCGAGACCCTGTCTCAAACAAGCAACAATAAAAAAAAGGGTTGCACTGAAAATTGGCTTCCCCAGTCTGGGTGCAGTGGTGCACGGCTGTAATCCGAGCAACTCAAGTGGTGGATGCAGGAGGATTGGAGTTCGAGGCCAGAGGCAACCTGCATAACTTAGTGAGACCCTGACTCAAAATAAAAAATGGGCTGAGGGTGCAACTTAATGGTGGAGCCCTTACAAAGTATGTGTGAGGCCCTGGGTTCAACCCCCAAGTACCACAAAAAAAAAAAAAAAAAGGAAACTGTCTTCCCAGTGCAGGTAATAATTACTTTGCATATATTCTTTTTTTTTTTTTTTTTTTTTTTTGTGGTACTTGGGGGTTGAACCCAGGGCCTCGCACCTGCATGCTTTGCAAGTGCTGGACCACTGAGCTTCGTCCCCAGCCCATTTTTTTTTTTTACTTTTTGAGACAGGGTCTTGCTAAGTTATGCAGACTGTGTCTGGCTGGTCTCGAACTTGTGATCCTCCTGCCTCTGCCTCCCAAGCCACTGGGATTACAGGCGTGCGCCACCACGCCCGGCACTGCACATATTCTTTAAGAGTGTGCTCTGTTTTGTTTTGCTAGTGCTCCTAAAACAAATATGTTCATTCACATATTTCCTTAAATCCCCCAGTGGATGTATTTGAGCTGCTAGTGGTCTGTGTCTGACAGAAGGACACTGGCTGGTATTGAGCCTCCTAGGTGTGAGGCACCCTGCCCTGGGGCCCTTTCACCAGGAAGCTCTAGGGTGAGTGACAGTTTCAGAGCAGTCGGGGTCTTTTTTACCTGTGCTGCTCCTCCTGCATGACAATCACAGGGTTAAAAACCAAAGCAGGAATATTTGAACTGGCCTGAGTTTCCCAAAATGTAATAAGTGCTCCCGTTTTCATTTTCAGGTGAAAGTAGGAGATACTCTAGATCTTCTCATTGGAGAAGATAAAGAAACAGAAACAGAGGCAGTGATGCGGATTCTCCTGAAAAAAGTCTTTGAAGAGAAGACTCAGAGTGAAAACTACCGAGTGGTCCTGCGACGGTGGAAAAAGTTAAAGTTGCCTAAGAAGAGTATGTCTAAATAAATGGATTGGTTTTTATCTGTACAGCTGCTTTCTAGAGATGGGGGAGAGGGGCTGACTTAAAAAGAGGACATTTTTGCTAAAATAAAATTCTCTTACCATTTGTGGGATCAGCTGAGCATTTTGTGGAAGTTGAGATCAAGATGGAGACACTTCCTGGCCAAAGTTTCTCTCTTAGGCTGTATTTCTGCTCCTTTTGACCTCACCAGACCCATTTGTCCAGAGTGGGATGTGTGCTGAAGGAACCTAGGGAGACCCACTCTCAGCCCCTGCCCACCCTCCCTTTTTTTTTCACTTTATTTCTTTTTGGGTTTCATTTTTGCTTTTTGTTTTTGTTTTTGCTTTTGTCACACAGTCTTACTATCTAGCCTGCGCTGACTTCAAACTTGATACTCCTGCCTTCACTTCCCAAATGCTGGGAGTAGTGGCGCATCCAAGCACACCTGTCTTCTTTTCAATTATTATGGAGGCATCATTTTTCTTCCTCTCTCTTCCTCCTATCCTCTTCCTTCCTTCCCCTCCTTCCTTCTTTCTCTCTCCACTGCTCCCTCTCTCATCTCTGTCCTGTCTCTCTCCTATGTGCCCACTCTCTCCTCTCAGTCCCTTTTTATTGTTTGAGACATGGTCTTTCTGAGTTGCACAGGTTGCATCTGGCCTTTAACTTATGATCCTCCTGCTTCCACCTCCTGAGTTGCTGGGATTATAGGCATACACTGTGATGCCTGGCAGGTTCAGGCTTCTTATGGCAAATCCAAGCAGAGTCAAGGTTGCCCTTTAAGATATTAAACCAAAAGCTTTGGGAGAGCCTCCTTCTCCTGGCCCCCGACTTTTTTGCTTTGTAGTACTGGGTCTGAACCCAGGGTCTCCTGCATGCTACACAGCATTCCACCATGGAGCCACATCCTGGTCCTCTTTTTAATTTTATTTTTACTTTTGAGACAGGGTCTCACTGAATTGCATAGGGTGTCTCTGGCCTCGAACTCAGACTCCTCCTGCCTCAGCCTCCTGAGTTGCTGGGATCACAGGTGTGCACTCTGGTGCCCAGTTGGGAGAGCCCTTTCTTTACCTGCCTTGTGAAATACCAATTATTTTGGCCTTAGTTCTCTTCAGAAATCTGAACAAGTAAAAGTTTCCCAACTATTTCTAACTGGGCTAGTGTGAAATTATTTGCTTAGGGCAGAGGTCAATAACTAAGGCAGCCAGAGCGGTTTTTGGTGGTGGGTTTTTGTTTTTTTTTTTTAATGGCCCTCAAGCTAAGAATAGTTGTGACATTTAAAAAGGTTCTTTAAAAGAGAAGAATATACAATAAGGACTTTATGTGGTCTTCAAAGCCTAGAATATTTACTATCTGATCCTTTACAGAAATAGTTTGACCCCTGGTTTAGGGTAATAAGCAGAGGGTTTAGGGTGATAAGTAGAGGGTTTAACTTTAAGGTGGAAGTAGGAAATATACAGGTTTCATTGAGAGAATAGAGAATCAAACAATTATTCTAATTCTTAGGAAAGTGTTATAAACGAGACCAAACCTACATATATGTAGTTACATATTATACATATATATGTATATATGTGTGTATATGTGTGTATGTGTATATACACAGACATATATACATACATATATACATATATGTTGTTTGTTGCCTGTTAGGTGCCGTCAAGTCGTGTCTGACTCATAGCGACCCTCAGGGTTTTCAATGGCTATTTCAGGATTGCCTCGGGAGTGGATTGCCACGTCCTTCTCCCATATATACATATATACATACACACATATATATACACACACACAGGGAGTTATTGAACATGTGTGTGTGCACTTGCTGTGTAGCATCTAGTAAGAAGGCATCTGCACAAGTAGGTTGGTGTGTAGGTTCCCAGGAGCTGAGTCCTAGCACTTGGAAGGGTCAGCTACAAGAAAAGACTTAGACTCTCCCCTCAAAGAGACTGGCTCTGTCCAGGCACTTTAATTTGCCCTCCAGGAATTCCCAAGAAACGAGGTAGAGTGATAGTGAAGGGAAACTGGTAGGTCAGAAAATGTTGGGGCCTATGAGGCTGAAGTCTTCGACCAGCTCATTTTCAGATCACTCAGAAAAGCTGCTGCTGCTGATGATGATGATTATTTTGTACTTGGGGGTTGAACCCAGGGCCTCACATATACTTTGCAAGTGCTCAATCACTGGGCTGCCCCCCCCTTTTTTTTTTGAGAGAGAGTCTTGCTAAATTAGGCTGCCTCTGGCCTCAAACTTACAATCCTCCTGCCTTCACCTCCCAAGGCACTGAGATTACAAGCGTGTGCCACCATGCCTGGCTCAGGAAAGGTGATTTATATTTGAAACTTAGGGCCTGTGGTGAAGCTCAGTGGTAGAGCACTTTGATCTCCAGCACCAAAAAGAAAAAGAAACTTAAACTCTTGGGAGGAAATAGTAATTAGGGTACAATGTAACAGAAAATTTTTTTTTCTTTTTGTTGTTGTTGTTAGGTGCCATTGAGTCGGTATCCAACTCATAGAGACCCTCATAGGGTTTTACAATGGCTGTTTCAGGATTGCCTTGGGAGTGGATTGCCAGGCCCTTCTCCCATTTTTGTGGTACTGGGAATGGAACTCTGGACCTCAGAGACAGCAGTGCAGCGCTCTACCAACTGAGCTAAATCCCAGCCCTTTTTTTTCTTTTACCACTTGCTAATTCAGCTTTACTGAGTTGTCAGTGAAAATATGTTTAATTTCCATGTATGTTAGTCATGGATTATATATAATTTAGGCAATTATACATCCATATGTTTTCTCATGCCATTCTCCTCCCCTTTCCTCTCTCCCTCTCTTGACTTCTCTTTGGAAAGTGTTTAGAACTGGGTGCAGTGGTGCATTCCTATAATCCAAGTGACTGGGAGCAGAGGCAGGAGGATCACAAATTTAAGGCCAGAGGCAGCCTGTATAACTTATTGAGACCCTCTCTCAAAAAGTGAAAAATGGGTCGGGGATGTAGCTCAGTGGTAGAGTGCTTGCAGAGCATGTGTGAGGCCCTGGTTTCAACCCTCAAGTACTGCAACAATAGCAACAAAGAAAAGTAAAATGCCTAAATCGTCTTGGATGGTGAGGAGTAGCGTAATCTAGTGGTATGTTGGAGTTTTGGTTTTCAAACCTACTTCTGCTATTAGCAAATGGATTACCTCAGTTGTAGTTTTACCTTACCCTTGCTGAGCATCACTGTCTTCACAGGACAAATGGGGTCAGGATAGCGAATGCCTTGCCTGTGTCTCACAGGAGAAGGAATGTTATATAGGTAAGAAGGGTTGAATGGGAAGGTCCTTTTATTTTATTTTATTTTTGCTTCCTTTCCCTGCCCCCCAACCCCCCACCCTGAACTGGGAGTCTAACCCAGGGCCTCGTGCTTGCATTCTTTGCAAGTGCTGTACCACTGAGCTGCACCCTCAGCCCATTTTTTCACTTTTTGAAACAGGGTCTCACAATTACACAGACTGCCTCTGGTCTTGAACTTGCGATCCTCCTGCCTCTGCCTCCTAAATTGCTGGGATTACAGGTGGGTACCACGCACCCAGCTTGCTTCCTACTTAAGACAAGGTGTCACTGTGTAGCTCAGGCTGGCCTCAAACTCATGATCCTTCTGCCTCAGCCTCGAGAGTGTGGGGATTCACAGGTGTGCACCAAGCCCAGCTCAGGAATGACCATATGAAAGGCTAAATCTCTTGGTAATTGGTACTTCCACTTAGCTGTTTGGCATATTTGACACATCCCCAACTTCTGTTTTTAAAACTCAAACTAGCCAGGGATTGGGCCTGTAATCCCAGCGGCTTGGGAGGCAGAGGCGGGAAGATTGCAAACTTGAGATCAGAGTCAGTCTGTGTAATTCAGTGAGACTCTGTCTCAAAATGTTGAAAATAAAAGGGCTGGAGGTGGCAGCTCAGTGGTCTAGCACTTGCAAAGCATGCAAGTGCAAAGCCCTGAGTTCAACCCCCAGTACCACACATATAAAAAAAACCAAACTAGATGGATGCCATGGCACACATCTAACCTCAGGGAGGCTGAGGCAGGAGAATGGCAAGTTTGAGTCCAGATGGAGACCCTGTCTCAAAAGATAAAAAAGGGGATGAGAGCCAGGTGCCATAGTACATACCTATAATCACACCAACTGTGGAAGCAGAGGCAGGAGGATCATGAGTTTGAGGCCAGAGGCAGCCTGCATAATTTACGCCCTGTCTCAAGATAAAAAATGGGCTGGAAGTGCAGCCCAGTGGTGAAGCACTTGCCAAGTATGTGCAAGGCCCTAGATTCAACCTTCAAGTACAGCAAAAGTGAGGGGTGCTGGGGGTGCTGCTCAGTAATGGAGCACTTGCCTAGCATTCACGAGGTCCTGGGATCAACCTCTCAGTACTTGAAAAAAGAAAAAGAGTCCAAAGGACATCTGATGACAGAGAATGTTGGTTTGGTCCTAGCATGTGGCAAAAAACAAACAAAAAAACCTAGTGTCTAAGTTGTCTGCAGTGCCCAGGACTTGGAACATAATTATGGAACTGTAGCAGAAACAGGGGGCTGGGATTTGGCTCAGTTGGTAGAGCGCTGCGCTGTAGTCTCTGAGGTCCCAAGTTCAATTCCCAGCACCTCAAAAGTGGGAGAAGGGCCTGGCAATCCACTCCCAAGGCAATCCCGAAAAAATCAGCCATTGAAAACCCTATGAGGGTCGCTATGAGTCGGAGACCGACTCGACGGCACCTAACAACAACAAGCAGAAACAGAACAATTCATAAAGATTTGTGGAACTCTTGCAACTCACTCATTACTGGATCCAAATGACAGCTGCCTTTTTAATGTGGTCTTGGCAAAGCCTCCTCAGTGAAAATGTGACCGACATAATGAAAAGATTAAAGAAAACATTTGGATGGGTTCTAATACAGCGGTTCTTAACTGGGAGTGATTTTGCTCCCCTGGGGATATTTGGCAATGTCTGGAGGCATTTTTGGCTGGGATGATTAATGAGGTGCTATGGGCATTATAGTGGGTCAAGCCTGGGGGATGATGCAAAATGTCCCACAGTATATATAGGCTGCCCTACAACAAAGGATAACCCAGCTCAAAATGTCAGTAGTGCTGAAGAAAAACTCCATTCTTAATGGGAGGGCAGGAAGAATTTTTCTTTTTAAATATGTAGTTCCTGCTTTCCTAGGAAAGTCTGAAAGTGCCTCTGGTATGTTTTCAGCTTTTAAAGAATGAATAATTTAAGGTAATCACTATTTTGAAGAGGCATGTGCAACCCTTATAACAATACTGACATTCCTTTCAAAAGAAATATCTCCTCTAGGAAACATGATGTTAATTCCATTTCCCAGCCAAATAACTTTGGATAGGCAATCTTTTTAGCATCTTTGGAGGAAAAATAAACATTTTGGGGGATGAGCCATTTTTGTTTTTTGTTTTGAGACAGGGTCTTCTTACTCTGTAGCCCAGGCTGGCCCCTGGAACACACTATATATTGAACTTGCATCAGTCCTCCTGCCTCAACCTCCGTAGTGCTGAGATTACAGGAATGCACTACCACACCCAGGTGTTACCCGGTAAGTCTTAAGTCATGATTTATTTGGGCAAGGACGGTCAGGGAGACAGAAACATAACTATTTCTCAAGAGACTGGAAGAAAACATTTCAGCTGGGGTGGTGGTATATGTTCCATTGACCTTAAAGGGTATGCAGTGTGTATCATGCACGTAAAATGATAACTCTACTAAAGGTCTGTATATTACTCTATTTATACTTTGTATAAATTATGGCTTTCAAAAAATTACTTATCAGAGAATTATCAGTGTACAGCTTCATAAAGATCTCTAGGGGCCAGAGAAGGAAATGATGAGGTCCCACAAGCTGACTCAGGAGAGCAGAATGCGTGTGCCTCCCAAACTCTGCTTTCAGTGAGTCATGCAGATAGCTCAGAATCAGCCATGGGAGTATTTTTACCTTGGAAATCAGCAAACGCTACGAATCAGGGTTTATTTTTTCTCCTTGGAGAAGCAGTTAAACATTTACTAACACCCACATGAGTTTGCCCGTTAGGAAACACCTTGGCACTAGTGTCCACTCTCCTAGTTCTTTTTGAGTTTTCTCTTTATTGGTATTTCCACATATCTTCCTCCCGTATTTCACCAGGCATCTTACTGTATCTTTTTGTTTATGTGCATTCTTGCCAAATGTGTTTGCGGTTCTGTGTACGTGTATCTTAAATTTCACACATGCGTCATTGTATATTTCATTTTCATAGCTTCCTTTGCTCAGTGTTTTTTAAGCTCCATCCATAAAGGTGGGTGTGGTGGCACATGCCTGTATTCTACCACTCAAGAGGCTGAGGTAGGAAGAGCTGAAGGACAGCCTGGGCTACATAACGATTTCCAGGCCAGACTGGGCTTTTATTATTATTATTTGTTTAAGAGTTCTCTATCTTTAAAAAAAAAAAATGCATTCACAGCACTGTAGTTGTTAGGTGCCATCTAGTCCTATCTGACTCATAGTGACCCTCACAGGGTTTTCAGTGGCCAATTGTTTCGGGATTGCCTCGGGATTGGATTGCCACATCTTTCTCCCATTTTTGTGGTGCTGGGAATTGAACCCCGGATCTCAGAGACTGCAGAGCGCTCTACCAACTGAGCTAAATCCCAGCCCCCACAGCACTGTAGGTGCATCTGACCCATTGCTCCTCACTGCTGCCCCACAGTGCGCGCACCACATTTTGCCTACTTATTCTCCTAGGAACACTGTCCCAGACCGTATCCACTTCCCCTCACCACAGGTAATAACAGTGCTTGCTTATTCACCAGAGGGTCTGTACTGGCTGCCATCCTACCAGCACCACAGCAAGGTGCCTTGTAGACCTACTGCCTCAGTCAGCCCCTGGTATTATCCAGCTTTCTCATTTTTGCCAGTGTAGTATCTTAACATGGACTATTCCTTCCTTATACACGTGAGCCCTCCCAGCCTTTTGACAGCTGCTATCACCCAGTCTATGGAATTTCTCAAAGGACTCTGAAATATGGTGCAGCTTTCTTGAGACCGCTGTTCCTCTCAAGATGTGTTTGCTGGACATTGTTTTGAAGCTTTTTGCTTATCAATATTGGCTGACAGATTGGGTATATACATCCAAAGCAGGGTGGTCCTAAGGATACAGGGGTCCCACTGTATTTCTTATTTTTTAGTGGTACTTGAGGTTGAACCCAGAGCCTCACACATGCTTTGCAAGTGCTCTACCACTGGGCCGCACCCCTAGCCCATTTTTCAATTTTTTTTGACAGGGTCTCGCTAAGTTATAGGGGCTGCCTCTGGCCTCAGACTCGTGATCCTCCTGCTTCCACTTCCCGAGCTGCTGGAGTTATAGGTGTGCACCACCTCACCTGGCATACTTCTTGATTCTATCCTGGAGATGCCAACTGCACTTAGAGGACCTGTCTTGGGATCTTACTTATTTAATTTTTAAAATTTATTTTGGAGTCAGGGTCTCTAGCTCTCGCTGGCCTTGAACTCATGATCCTCCTACATCAGCCTTCCATGTGCTGACATTATAGGTATGTGGCACCATACCCAGCCTGGGACTTTATTCTTAAAGCTGGTGAGATCTTCCCCAAGGCAGATAAATGAAGGTCCAAGATTGGTGCCAGGGCAGACAGTGGGTGTCTGAAATGGGCACTTTCTGTTTAAAGATCAGGCTACGTAATAGTTATTTCCAGAGCTATACTCAGAGGACTATTAGACACTTCTGTATGAACCTATGAAACTTTAAGATTGTAGGGGAAATCTCTTAACTTTTGACTTTGAGACAGAAATCAAAGATGAGGCTGAAAAGATAGGGGCCAACTTTGGATTCAAGCAACACAATTAGGATTAACTACCTCAGAAGGCATCCAATACCATTGGTCCTGCCATATAATAAATTATATGTCTCTTCACCTATGAAACTGCCTGTGCTAAGATCCCAGCTTGTCAAAACCAAGGAGTTGAACTTCTGATGCCTTGTGTCATAAATAAACCAAGTACCAGAGAACCCAGGAGCGTTGCCTTCTGTAGTCAGCACTCAGCACACTTAGCAACTGTGTTTCAGTCTCATGAGCAATGGGAGAGTCAGGAAACTGTGCTGTCCTGCGGGTGTGCCTTAGGCCAGAGCCCAGCCAGGTTTCATCTGCCAAGGTCTCAGTTGGCTGCTCTTCAGGGAGGAGCCAAGGCCCCAGGGTGATTATACCCACAAACATGTTGAAAATCAGCTTCAGGCAAGGCATGTCAGGTTTTGGGCTATTTACTCCCAGGACCTCCTCTCCAAGCTCAGATGGGCCTCTCAGTTTTTGTTTTTGTTTTCTTGTTGAGACAGGGTCTTGCTATATACCCGAGGCTGGCCTGGCACTTGCCATCCCCCTGCCTCTGCAAGGGGGTCATTGCAGTGCTGTCATTGCAGGATGGGATTACAGGCACATACCATCATGCCCAGCCCACATGGACTTTTTAGCTACCAACTCCTGAGGGTGCAACTAGTTAGAATTATACAGCAGTGCACAGTAGACAGCTGGCCTTCCAGATATATTTGCTGAATGGTGGACTTCCTTTAGAAGCAGAGATGATTCTTACTGCAGTCTGCAATTTTCCGTGGTTTTGAAGCATTCTCTGGATTCAGCTTTCTTCAGTCATTTTCTGTCTATAAACCCAACATCTTGCAGGTGCCACAGTGCATACCTATAATCCTTGTGACATGGGAGACTGAGGCAGGCTTGAGTTTGAGGGCAGAGGCAGTCTACACAACTTAGTAGGACCCTATCTCAAAAAACAAAAGGCGAGGAGACTAGAGGTGTGACTCAGTAGTAGAGCACTCGCCTAGCCTGTGTGAGGCCCTGAGCTCAACACCTAGTTCCTGAGACACACACAGACACACACAAACCAACCAGCCTCTTCTGCTTGGCTCATTTTATGGAATGAAGTATTCAATCCTAGAAATGAAAATAAAGTTAACCAAGATCATTAAACTCAAAACCAAAAACATTTCCTAACTTAAATACTCTCCCTAGTTTAGATAAAGAAGCCCAGAAACTGTGGACATTCAGCAAAACCCCAAGTTAAATCACAGGGACTCCTGGGCAGAAAGGTGGAGAAACTGACTGACTGTGTACAGCTACACACTGGAAGCATAAAAATCTAGAGCCCAAACTTTGGAATCAGCCTGGCCAGACCCCGGCAAGTTATTTAACACCTAGTAACATTAGTTTCCCCATATGTAAAATGGATTTCTGTAAGGATGAAACGAAATAACACAAGCCAAGCACCCAGCACATCCCTGACTCATTACAGGTGCTTGACAATAGGAGCTTAGTTGGGAAAGAGAACTCCTTGTAATGTAAGGACCCACAGTCACCTTGGAGGCCACATCCTTCACACTGCAGGAGCTACTGCAGTGGTATTACAGGCTCTCTGATGTCAAGAAAACAGTTCACCATCTGGAACACTAAGACTATTTGAGAGAACAAATGAATTCTTACTCCCTAAAATAAATTCAACAACCTTTCCCCCTGCAGAAATACTCTTTTCAAAAGCCATCATATTTGGTCAGTGCCCATAAGGCCTGATGCTGAAGCATTTGTAAACCTGCCTCTTCCCACTGGTCCAAAAGCTAACACTTCCTTTTCTAAGCTAAGATTTAGTTAAGAAGCAGTCAGTTTTATATGAATACAATAAGAAACCACTTACTTTGGCTCAGGTCTGTTTCTAATAAAATGCTAACCCTTCAGTTTCAGGAATGCGCATGTGTACTGGGGAAGTTTCTCTAATGCAGCGGTTCTCTCAGCATGGTCCTGGGACAGGACAGCAGCCTCAGCATAACCTGAGAATGTGTTAGAAATGCACTTGCCAGGCCCTGTGGTGCACATCTGTAACCTCAGTGACTCAGGAGGCTGACGAAGGAGGATCGCAAGTTTGAAGCTAGAGGCAGCATATCCAATTTAGTGAGACCCTGACTCAAAAATTTAAAAATGGGGTTAGGGGTACAACTCAGCAGTGCAGTGCTTGCCTAGCAGGCATGAGGCCCTAGATTCAATTCCCAAGTACTGCAATGGAAAAAAAAAAGAAAAGAAAAGAAAACTGTGGTGCATACCTATAATCCCAGTGACTGGAGGGGGAGGCAAGAGGGTCATCGCAAATTCAAGGCCAGAGGCAGACTGCACAACTTAGACCTTGTCTCAAAAAAAAAAAAAAGCGGGGGGGGGTTTGAGGGTGCAGTTCAGTGGTAGAGCACTTGCCTAGCATGTGTGAGACACTGGGTGCACCCCTCCAGCACTGAAAAAAAATAAAAAAGGAAGTGCAAATTCTTAGGCCCTGTCCCAGACATACCCTATCACACTCTCCAGGGATGGAGCATAGCAATGTTTGTACAGGCACCCACCCCCCATTCTCATGCAGCTAAACCTTGAGACCATTGACACAATAGATGCTGATGGAATCCCACCCAGACCCTTTACAAGCACACCCTCCCCCTTGCTGCTGAGGGCCTGCTGCTAACCACAACAGCAGCCCCTTCTGGAGTCCTGTCCTGGTCAAAAGGAGCCACCTTGCCAACTACCTGCTTCCCAGGGAAGACCTCTGACAAAGATCAGTTGGCCTCTTGCTCTCAGCTGGGCCTAACTCAGCAGTATGATTCTGTTTGTGGGGACTCCCCATAGGCCATAGCCCTGGTTCCCTTGGTCCCTCAGAGCTTGCCCTTGGTCAGCCTCCCTAGGAAGCCCTGTCTCTGGCTCTGCTCTCAGGGAACCCTACCTACTGAAGCTGCTTTCACAATCTCAACTACTCACTGTTACAGAATTTGTCAGCCCCCAATTGCTATAATTATTTCACCAGGGCTCTGTTTTTTTTTGTTGTTGTTTTTTTTTTTTTTTTTTTTTTGGTGGGACTTGAGGATTGAACCCAGGGTCTCACACGTGCTTTGCAAGTGCTCTACCACTGGGCTGCACTCGCAGCCCATTTTTAATTTTTTATCTTGAGATGGTCTCACTAAGTTATACAGACTCCCTCTGGCCTCAAATTCTCCATCCTCCTGCCTCTGCCTCCTGAGTCACTGGG
>VMDO01014580.1:0-54061 GCA_007922755.1 Pedetes capensis | reverse complement strand
TGAGGCCCACTACTGAAAAAAAAAAAAAAAAAAAAAAAAAAAAAAAAAAAAAAAAAAAAAAAAAAAAAAAAAAAAAAAAAAAAAAAAAGAAAAAAGAAAGAAAGAAAAGAAAAAAAGAAAAAATATACTCTAGCCAATTAGAAAACCTATAGGAAAGTAGGGGGCTGGGATTTAGCTCAGTTGGTAGAGCGCTGCGCTGCAGTCTCTGAGGTCCCGAGTTCGATTCCCAGCACCACAAAAATGGGAGAAGGACCTGGCAATCCACTCCCAAGGCAATCCCGAAACAGACAGCCATTGAAAACCTTATGAGGGTCTCTATGAGTCGGATACTGACTCGGTGGCACCTAACAACAACAACAACATAGGAAAGTAAGTGGGCTGGGATTTAGCTCAGTTGGTAGAGCGCTTCTCTTCAGTCTCTGAGGTCCCGAGTTCAATTCCCAGCACCACAAAGACTGAAAGAAGGACATTGCAACCCACTCCTGAGGCAATCCTGAAACAATCAGCCATTGAAAACCCTATAAGGGTCGCTATGAGTCGGACACGACTCAACGGCACCTA
Organism: Pedetes capensis; assembly: GCA_007922755.1. Lineage (NCBI taxonomy): Eukaryota > Metazoa > Chordata > Mammalia > Rodentia > Pedetidae > Pedetes > Pedetes capensis. The sequence continues at coordinate 53,500 of VMDO01014580.1, read as the reverse complement.
ACAACAACAACAACAAATAGGAAAGTAAACAAAATTCTGGACACATATTATCTCCCAAAATTGAACCAAGAGGCCATAAAAGTCCTAAATAGACCAATAACAATGAGATTTAATCACCAATAAAATGTCTCCCAACAAGAGACCCAGGACTGGAGAGTTTCATTCCTGAATTTTACCAAAACTTTAAAGAAGAACTAACACCAATGCTTCTCAACCTATTCCAAAGAATTGAAAGGGAAGGAACCATTCCAAACTCATTCTATGAGGCCAGCATTACTGTTATTGAAACCAGACAAGGACACAACAAAAAAGAAAACTATAGGCCAATATCCCTGATGAATGAGGTGTGATAAAAAGATATGGTGACTATTTAAATAGAATTTACAGTAAAAGACATATTTCCATTAATCCTCCTCAGAATATTCCCCTTGGCTTCAAACACACCTCATCATTGTCACTTTCTGAAGTGTGGTATAGGAGGACTGTACCCCAATGTACGTAAAAAGGCTCCATCTGTCAACATCATGCTGAATGGGGAAAAAGCTGGAAACATTTCCTTTAAGATCAGGAACAAAAATGGTGTCCACTCCTACTGCTTTTATATAATATAGTACTAGAAAGTATAGCCAGAATAATAAGGCAAAAGAAAGAAAGAAAAGGCATAAGTACAAAGGGAGGAAGTTAAATTATCCCTGTTAGCACAAAAGATCATTCTAATATATAGAAAAAGCCAAATATGCCACAAAAAAAACCCTACTGAAACTGATGAACAAGGTCAGTAAATGAGCAGGCTACAAAATCAACATACAAAACTTAGTAGTTTTTCTATAAACCAATAAGTTTGCTGAGAAATAAATCATTAAGACAATTCCATTTACAATAAAAATAAAAATAAAAAATACTAAGAATAAATTTAATGAAAAAAGTGCAAGACCTCTACAATAAAAATTACAAACATTGAAGGAAGGCACTGAGGGTGGCAGAAAGAAATGGAAAGAACTACCATGTTCATGGACTACAAGAATATTGTTAAACTATCCATAATACTTAAAGCCATCTACAGGTACAATCCCTATTGAAATATAACTGACATTATTCATAGAGGGAGAAAAAAATCCTCAAATTCATATAGAAGGAGAAAAGACCCCAAACAGCAACAGCAATCTTGAGCAAAAATAACAAAGCTGGAGGCATCACAGTACATGATTTCAAGACATAACTACAGAGCCATAGTAACCAGAACAGCATGGGACTTGCGTAAAAACAGACACATAGACCAATGAAGCTAAACAGAGATCCCAGAGTAAACCTACACATTTATAGCCAACTGATTCTTGACAAAGGCAGATATATATATACATTGGAGAAAGGACAGCCTTTTTAATAAACAGTGCTGAGGAAACAGAAGACTGAAACATGGCCCCTATTTCTCACAAATTACAAAATCCAACTCAAAATGGAACAAAGATCTGAGTGTAAGACCTGAGACTCTGAAATTACTAGAAGGAACAGAAGGGAAACACTTCAAGGTGTTGGTACATCTTGATTTTCTATCTTGTTGTTGTGGGGTGCTGTCAAATCATGTCTGACTCATAGCGATGATGCTCATAGGATTTTCAACAGCAGATTGTTTTGAGACTGCCATGGGAGTGGATTGCCACGTCCTTCTCCCATTTTCACGATCTAGGAATTGAACCTGGGACCTCAGAGACTGTAGAGTGGTGCTCTACCAACTAAGCTAAATCCCAGCCCCAGATTTTCTATCTAGGACCCCAAAAAGCCAGGAAACAAAAGCAAAACTTGACAAATGGAATTCCGTGAAACAAAAAAGCTTCTTTGGGTAGCAAAGGAAACAATAGACAGAGTGATGATCCAACCTACAGAGTGGGAGAAAATATTTGCAAACTATTCATCTGAGAGAGGACTACTATCCAGAATATACAATGAGTTTTAAAAAATTCAACAAAAACCAAATAACCCAATTTGAAAAATGAGCAAAGATCTGAGAAGATACTACTCAAAAGAAATATAGATGGACAATAAATCTATGAAAAATGCTCAACATCATTAGCCATCAGGAAAATGTAAATGAAAAGTACAATGAGGTACCATCTTATACCAGTGAGAATGGCTAATATATGTAAAAAATACTGGTGATAATGTGAGGGAAAAAAAGAACTCTTACACAGTGTTGGTGGAAATGTAAATTAGTACAGCCATTATGGAAAACTGTGAGAAGTTGCCACACAAAACTAAAAGCAGATCTACCAGAGGATCCTCCCATCTCACTTCTGGGTATATAGCTAAAGGACATGAAACAACACCCATAGAAATATCTACATATCCCTGTTGATTGTGGTACTAGTCACAATAGCTAAGATAGGAATTCAGCCTTAGTGCCCATCAACAGATGAATGAGTAAAGAAACTGTGGTATATATACACAATTTTCAGCTCTAAAGTAGAATGAATACCATTATTTTCAGCAAAATGGATGGAACTTGAGGACATTATGTTAAGTGAAATAAGCCAGATACAGACAAGTGCCTCATGTTCTCTCTCAAATGTGGAAACTAAAAAAAGTCAACCTGAATGTAAAATAGTAATTAGTAGGGGATGGGTGGGGGTTGGTGGAGGAAATAGTAAAGGGGTGGTTGGATTTCACTGGTGCACAATATATGGACTATGGAAATATCACACTGAACTCCATTAATATATACAACTATTATGTTGATAAAAATAAAAATTATTACACTTAAAAAATAAAATAGCTGGGTGTGGTGGCACATGCTTGTAATCCTAACATTTGGGAGGCTGAGTTGGGAGGATCACAAGCTTGAGGCCAACCTGGGCTGCATAGCAAGATTTTTTCTCCAAAACCCAAAAATAAATAAAAAATAAATAAAATTATCTAGCGGGCTGGGATTTAGCCCAGTGGGTAGAACGCTGCACTGCAGTCTCTGAGGTCCTGAGTTCAATTCCCAGCACCGCAAAAATGGGAGAAGGACCTGGCAATGCACTCCCACGGCAATCCCGAAACAGTCAGCCATTGAAAACCCTATGAGGGTTGCTGTGAGTCGGATACCAACTCGACAGCACCTAACAACAATAACAACTACAAGTGCCATATTAAAGTGAAAAATTAATGTCAATATATTTTACTTGACCTAATATATCCAAGGGCTGGGATTTAGCTCAGTTGGTAGAGCACTGCGCTGCAGTCTCTGAGGTCCTGAGTTCAACTCCCAGCACCACAAAAATGGGAGAAGGGCCTGGCAATCCACTCCCAAGGCAATCCCGAAACAGTCAGCCATTGAAAACCCTATAAGGGTCTCTATGAGTCGGATACTGACTCAACAGCACCTAACAACAACAACAACAACAACAATCTATCCAAATGCCTGTAGCCATACCACTGTGGCATCCGACCCCATCAGATCTCAGAAGGTAAGCAGGGTCATCCTGGTTAGTACTTGGATGGGAGACCACGTGGGAACACCAGGTGCTATAGGCTTGGGAGAAAGACCCAGCAACTCACTCCCAAAAACCAATCATCTGTTGAAAGCCCTATGTATAGCAGAGAAGTACTAACAGTAGTGTTTCACCTGTTGTACATAGGGTTGCTATGAGGCAGACACCAATTCAAGGGCACCTAACCACAACAATGGTTTAGTACAGTGAAGATACAAACCACCTTATAGACTTGCCTGCAGCTGTACCACTGTGGCATCCTATCCTGTCAGATCTCAGAAGCTAAGCTGGGTTGGGCCTGATTAGTACTTGGATGGGAGACAGCCTGGGAACACCAGGTGCTGTAGGCAACCCACTCCCAAAAACCAATCTGCCACTGAAAATCCTATGAATAGCAGAGAAGCGCTGACAATAGTGTTTTGCTTGTTATACATAGGGTCGCTGTGAGTCAGGTATGACTCCACAGCACCTAATGACAACAATATATCCAAATATTATTTCAACATGTAATCAATATAAAAATTATTATGAGATATTTTACTCTTTTCCTCCAAATTCAGTACATTTTACATGTTACAGCACATCTCAATTTGGTCACAAAATATACAATGGAAATACGTAAAAAAAAGTTAAGCTTGTACTTTTTGTAAAATTTATAGGCTCGCATACCTAGGTTTTTCTGAACATCTTTTTTTTTTTTTTTCCAGTACTAGGTGTTGAATCCAGTACCTTGCACATGATAAGCAAATGCTCCACCACTGAGCTGTGCCCACAGCCCTTTTTTGAGTTTTTCTTTTCTTTTTTGTGATACTGGGGGTTTGAACCCAGGGCCTCGCTCATGCTTTGCAAGTGCTATACCACGGAGCAGCACCTCTAGCCCCCCTTTCTGATTTTTTATTTGAGACAGGATGTCACTAAGTTGTGCCAGGCAAATGCTCCACTACTGAGCTGCACAGCCCCCATCCCCTAGCCCTTGTGAGCATTCTTAAAAATTTTCTAAAACCTAAACTGAGTGTTAGGTTTTAAATGTATATGTTAATTGAAATTGAAATAGAAATTCAGTTCCTTGGTCACAGTAGACAAATTACAAGTGCTCACGAGTCCATCTGGCCAGGGGTCAGCTTGGCTCTTGCCTTACAACCCCTATGGTCTGAAAAGTCACAGGACCCCCTCACATTGAAATCATACTCAGTGCAGGAAAAGGACATGGTGCGTTATTAGAAATGGAGAATGGGGACTGATCAGCCAAAAACAATGTTTGCCAGTGTAACTAAGGGAAGAGAATGATTATATATCTCTTACACTTCTGTCTAGCGAGAAAAAACTTAATAACAGAATATGTTCAATATTTAAGAAAACAAATTCAGCTTGACAAGGGATTAGAAAGTATTTCTAATTTACTGGAGAGCTTGTAGTATAGACATTCCTATTGATCACTTGAAGGGAAATTAATATTGTGAGAAGGATTTCCAGCTAGGAAAAAAAATAGGTTGGCTCCAATACTTAGTAGCTGAAGTGTATGACTTTAGTCTCTTAAGATTACACAGTTGCCGTATGAGCCAGGGTTCTCCTGGCTCAGTGGTAATTAATAATGATCTTTTCATGGAAATGGAGTAAATATTTTTATAAAAGTCAAACTATAATTCTTTTTTCCTAACTCACTCTCTGGAAAACAACTTATAATGAAGCTTTTGGCTTCAGGGAAAATGGTTCCCAAGTGGCTTATGTGCTCCATTTCTTTCAGTTTGGGCCATCCTAACTCCCATCTCTGTCTCCAAGATGCTAAATGAACTTTCTAGCATTAAGGGGCTACGTCCTGGAATAAGGCTGGAAGAACGGCCCACTTAGGAGGAGCAGGTGGGCCCTGAGAGCAGAGCCAGCAGAGCCAGCTTGCTTCCTCAGGAGTGCTGAGCAGCAATGAGCTTCCTGCACAGCCTGCTTTCAATGGCTGTGGCTTCTGGTTCTCAGGCCAGATCTGTGGGGACCTGTTCACCTTAGCATGACTATTTCTGCTCAGCTCCAGGAAGCTGAGGGGTGTCCTCTGCCCTTGAAGCATGCACAGACCCATGCATTCTGAGTCACAGGATTGGCTGCTGGCCCCAAAGCAAGATGGCACCTAGCAGGGCTGTTGGAGCAGGTTGAGGTCTGAGGGTTGTCGAGGCCCAAGGTGAGCTCCTTCTTTAAAGCACAGCAGTCACTCTTAGACTGGCCAGCTCCGCAAAGTAGATTTAGAGCCTGTAAGGACCTTGGAATACTCCAGCGGTTAGGATTGCCTCTCTGTGCCACCATCCCACCCACCGGGATTGCAGCTCTGATCTTTTTGCTCTCTTCTCTAGATTGCCCTTCGTACTTGCTGTTCAGAGTTCCAGTTGCTGGCTTGCCGATTTCTGCAGCATTCTCTCAGTTAATGTTCTGGAAAGACATTTCCTTTGTTGCCCCAGGTCTTCTTTGAGGCAGAGTCACACATGTTGTTAGGTGCCATCCAGTCCGTGTCCGACTCATAGCAACCCTACAGACAACAGGTGAAACAGTATTGTCAGTGCTTCTCTTCTATTCATAGGGTTTTCAATGGCGGATTGATTTTTGGGAGTGGGTTGCCAGGTCTTTCTCCCCAGCCTACAGTACATGGTGTTCCCAGGTGGTCTCCCATCCAAGTACTAAGCAGGCCCAACCCTGCTTAGTTTCTGAGGTCTCACAGGATCAGACACCACAGTGGTATGGCTGCAGGCCACCTATCTTTTAGGTGATTCTAAATCCAGGCAAGTTGACAATGAAGATTAACCATCACACCACTCTAAGGTAACTATTGACTAAGACCTTCTATGAGATATTAAAAAATGACTAGAACAAACAGTAAAATATTTTAAATATACAAAAATTATGTTTGGAGAGGTGGAAATGCTTTCTACTCTGGTATGATGATTACTCATTCTATACATATATTGAATTACCAAAAGTGTCCTATAAAGATGTACAAATATTTGTCTCGATAAGTAAAAAGAAGTGAGGTAGGGACCCATTACGTAGATCTTTTTCTATATAGGATAAAGCCCTATAAAATGACTAGTTACTGCTCTCCATAAAGATTTGATGAATCCATTTCCTTCATTTAAATACAAGCACACATACTTAGTGGAAAGGTGATCTTTATCATAGGGTATTTATGATATACTTGGCTTTGAGACACAGAAGAGGGGGACACACTTTTTTCTGGGGCACTGGGAAGGTGTTAAACACTACTGTAAGCATTGTTTCATACTAATAAGTATAGTTAAATGCTATTAGAATTTAGTTTTGTGTTGAGCTTTTGTTGATTCTTTATTGTAAAAACCCTTTTAATGCTTTCTGTGAATGATTAAACTTATCAAGAGCAACCATTTGACAGTCTCTTCCCTTAAGCCTAAGGTCCTTTAGCAGAGGACTGTTAACCAAGCAGCCATTCTATAGAAGCTGGCCAGAATGCCCTCAGGGAAGCCCATCTGCTTTGAACATGCCACAGAGGCCTTGAGGAAGCTATATGGCAACCACAGTTGCTTGCTGCCAAAGCATAAATCTGACTCCAGAAGACACTGTTCAGCCACAACTATTTCAAACAACTTGTACTGGACATTTTCTCCCAGGCCACAGGGGGAGCACGTCCCCTGGTGGCCCAGCAGAAGGCTTGTGATTATTGCAAACAAAGGCTTTCATTTGCATGAGGGGCTATGTCATGATTGGTGCAAATACCCTTGCCACACCTCGCCCCTTCTGTATAACCAGGCTGTTTGGCTTACTTTTCCCATCAGCTGGGAAACATTCTCCAGGGCTGTCCCCTGATGTCCCAATACTAGGCCTATTAAAAGGCTTCTCGAATGCTCTTTTCTCCCCTACTTTTGATCTCCATCACAGTAGTACATCAGGCTGAGCTGGTAATAAGAAAGGGCAGAAGTAGGAGCAGAGTGGTAGTAGTGGGTAAAGCAGCCATCACTCCAGTGGGGAAGCAGTGGCAACAGTGAGAAGGCAGCTGAATAATGCCAGAGAGCAGCTAGGGGCAGAAAACGGAGGGAGTAGAGACACTGGAAACAATGAGGGACAGTGGAGGTACAGAAAAGGCAGGCAGCCATGGCTGAAAAAGGATAGAAGGCCGTGAAGAGCCAGAGCAGTTCCAGGGAGACACTAAATCATAAGAGCCAAGGAAGGGTCTCAATGCCCAAGGCCTGCCCATGAGCTGTAACACTATCAGGAGCTGCTCTGCTCCCTGCTGGTGGAAGTCAAAGATTACAACAGCTGCCCAATGCTGGGGCTCAGAGCAATAAGCCTGCAACTTGAGTGTCTAGAGCTATAACTCTGGTTTCTAAAGCAATAGGTCCTGGGCTCTCAGAGTTTGGAGCTGTAAGCCTCTGGGTCTAACAGTCCAGCCCTTAGGCCTTTGGCATGCGAGGGCTATAGACTCCCAGCACGGGAGAGCATCTCCTCACTTACCCATGATTCCTAACCAGGTAAAGCAAAAGGACCCCAGCCAGAAGATGGTAACAGCTTGATTTTTTTACTACAATTCAGTTCTATTGATTTTCTGTTACATTACTTGTACCACACTTTTAATTTTATGCAGTTTTTCAATATACCATAAAATCTGGCTTAGCAAATCATTTTCCACTTTCTTCCATGTATTTTTATAGTATCTTCACAGATAAGCCATAAAGTCATTCCACTGAGATTTGGTTGGGACTATACTGCATTTCCTTTATGGAGAGCTGACACCTCTACCATACTGAATCATTCTACCTAGGGAGAAGACATGTGTCTCCCTTTCAGGCTTAGCTTATCTCCCACAGTGGAGGCCCAATCTTCATATAAATTTTGTGCATTTCATATTATGGTTATCCTTGAATACTTTGTTTCTTTCTTTTGTTGTGGACAATATTTTTTTCTATCACATTTCTCAAACATTGTTTGCATATACAAAGATTCCTTTTCAAAGTTTTCATTTTGTTGATTTTTAATTTCCACTTAAATTTTTCCTCTTTGAAAGGAGGTCTTTTTATATTGCCCAGTCTGTCTTTGAACTCCTGAGCTCAAGTGATCCTCCTTCCTCAGCCTCCCAAGTAGCTGCGACATGGGCATATGCTAGCATGTATGGCTAATGTTTTTTTCAATTTAGTTTTTATTTTTAATCAAAGTTTTTATTTTTGTCAGAGTCCAGCCACCAAATTGCCATCCAAAACTAGTTATAAAAAACATCAGTGGTTCCCACTTTTTCTCCCACTATGCTAATGCCCTGTTCCCATAGGCAACCACTTAAAAAGCATGTGAGCCAAACTTGGGGTATAGCTCAGTGGAAGAGCATTTGCCTAGCATGTGTGAGGCCCTCGGTTCAACTCCCAGCACCAAAAACAACAAAAAACATTTAAGCTTTTTGATAAGCATGGGTATTTACTTCCATGTCTCCAAATAATACAATTATAATACTATTCACCCTCCAACCTTGTCTTCTGAAAATCTTCAACCCTGGAGAAAAAAAGAATTTCTTTGCAGAAAAGTTTCAGAAGAGAGTAATGAACACCTCTATACCCTTATCTAGAGTCACACTTCCTTTCTTCTTTCTGCCTCTCTAAGCTGTATAAGAGTTTGTTACAGACATTGTATCATTCAGCCATGATACAATACTCACACTTGGGAAATTTGACCTTAATGAAGCACTATTATCTCAGACATATTCCATTTTACTTCTTAATTTTTCTGTTTTAGTCTTTATCTACTATTTCTTAGAAGATGAGAATTCAGCTTTCATGTTCTACCCCCAACCAAAATTGTACACATTCTCATAAACACACTTCCTGCATTTTCATTAACCAGATAGAATCATATTGGCATTATGATTGTGGAAGTGAGGAAAGAAAACCTAATTAAACCACACCAAGGCCCTGGCTTCTTTAAGACTCTGGAGTTTACATTCCTCACTCCCCTGACCAAAGAATAGGACTTCACTCCCTTATCTAGGGAATGTCAGGAGCTCCTCTCTCTGAATACAGAGACACTGCACTAAATCCCCTCAACAGAACACAGCCCCTGGTGTCTAGAAGGTGTTTCTTTAAAGATTTTGTAGTCAAGGACATCCTGCTTTCTGCTTGGATTGCTTTGTAACATCTGTGGATTATTTTTAAAGTAACCAATCAAAGAGAAACACACAGACCCCTTTGTCTACTAGTCTGTAAGCCCTATTTAAGGGACAGGGGAGAATGACTTGGGGAGTGTGGCCATTTTGCAGAGAGATGCTGCTGCTGCTTTGCTGGCAATAAATCCCTTTCTTTTAATTAATGCTGGTGTTTGGGTGATTCTCTCTGATGGGCCTTATGCTTCCTGCTATAGAAGTACCATTCAGAACTTTCTTTTTCCACACCTCAAGCATTAAAATGATTTTGCTGTCCATGTCTTCTAATCTCTTCCCCCAAGCACATCAGTCAGTCTCTTTCCTCTTAGCACATTCAGACACATAGGTTGCATTTTAATTTCATCTTCATGAAGCATTTGTTTCCAGAGCCTCTGACTTGCTCCAGTCTAGATGGGTTGGTCTTAAAGTCAGTGTTGAACTGTTGCCTTCCTGAAGGACTTCTTTTCACTCTTGTTTGGAGAATCCTACTTTCCTTCCTTGGTTACCCCATTTTGATGCAGAACATCTTTCTGGAGCTTCTTACAGTAGTACTAATGGGAGGCAAATGTGAGACCTTGTGTGTGTGAAAATGTCTTAGTTGTATCCCTGCACTAAATTGGCAGTTTGGCTGGATATAGAAACTTGCATTGGGATTTTTTTCACGCATCGTCCCCTTGCCCTCTAACTTCTAGTGTTATTGAGCAATCCAAGGCTAGTGTGATTCTTTTTCTTTTCTCAGAAATGTTCTCCTCTTCTCCTTCCACTCCCTGAAAGCTTATAGGATCTTCTTGTTTCCTATGTAAAATTTCACAATAATGTGCATTTGTAAGAGTTTACTGTAAGCTAAGCATTTTTATTTTTTGGGAAAATGACTGTTTTTCCTTGTCTTTTTCAAAACTACTATCTTTCTTGGGGCTGGGGTTGAAAACTCTATGAAGGTTGATATAAGTGGGGCCTGACTCCATGGGACCTAACAACAACAACAACAACAACCTCTTTCTAAACCTAATTTTTGTGGATAAGGGCCTCCTAGACTGGGCCTCTATGTTGCTTATCTTTTGTCTTTTATTTTTGCCACCTGCCCACTCTCTCTTTTGTGAGACAGGGCCTCAGCATAGCCCAACTCCTCCTGCCTCAGTCTCTTAAGTGCTGGAATCACAGGTGTGCGACACCATGCTCAACTCATCTCTTTTTACTCTGCTTCTTAGCAAAATTTCAATTTATTTCTCAATATCTGCCATTGTTTTTCATTTCTGCCATTTCTATTGATTTTTAAAGTTTATAAGCCCTGATTTTACTTCTCTAAACAAGAGAATTTTTTTTCTTCAAATAGGCATCCTGTAGTTTTTCAATTAGGATGGTTTTTCTCAGAGGTGTTAATGACAGGTTACTTTTCCAATGTTTTCTTCTTTCATTGTCTGTTACCTCCCAGTTGTCCTCAGCCTGCTTCATGTTCAGTCAGTTCATACTTCTACTCTCAGGCCTGGAGAAATTCACCCGTTTGTGTTCACACTAACGTGTGACGTCCAAGGTTTTCCATCTTACTAAGTGGCTTTTGGAAAGTCCCTGTAACAGAAGAGTGTGGCATCATCCCACTCTGAGGGAATCATGAACGTTTTCTGCTCCCAACTCTAGAGGAGCGTAGATACTCTGAATTCACCTTGACCATTTCAGGGCTCACAGATAGGCTTGGACCCATTCTTACACATAGCACTACATTCCACTTCCTGCCCTGAAATGCTGGAAAACCTGACGGAGCCACACCAAGGGCTGTTTTGACTCATGTAAAATAAGACGTGAGACTGGGGTTTGAGCTAAGATTCTTATTGAAGCAACTTTCTTGAATTTAGGCAAAACTAAATATTTATAGAATTACTTCCATATGACCTTTCCTTTTGAAGACAGATGACTCATTCCTTCATTGATTCAAGCTGCATCTTCATAAACTTTTCCCTGAAATGAAGACCAAGGACGTGAGGTTCCTCTTTTCCTGCTCACGGACACCGTGCAGAGCCCAGGGAATGAAGCAAATGTTCTTTGCAGACATTAGATTTCATACATCCTGACACTGAGTAATAACTGAAACCTCTTAAAACACAATAACCACTTACCCTTGTCATACAGACCATGTTCCTTTTCAATGTTAAAAATGTAACCATAATTATTGACTAGCTCAGATAATTAGGTAATCTCTTACTAGAAAAAATGAGTAAATTTCAGTCACTCTTGCAGTGACACAATTTTTAACTAACAAAAGGCTTTGCAGAACAAGGAAGGTGACTTGCCTTTAGAAATATGAGTTGACTTTTTATCAATAGCTATTCTGTTCCTACTTGTGGAGCTAAGGGATATCTCTAAGGGATGCCTCTTTTCTACTAACTTTGAAGATTTAAATTGCAGGATATATTAATAACTATCTTTGTCCAATTCAGCTGAATAACATATTAAATAAAGATGGAGTAATTGTGCAACTAAAAAAATGTAAGCATAAATATTCATTCTTATTTGTGTACATAACTGGGACTTTCCATTAACAGTTTTACGGGGCCTTCTTTTTCTCTTTTGTTTTCTTTCTTTTTTTTTGAAACAAAGTTTATTAGGTAGGGCTAAAGGATAGTTCATGCTCTAGGGCAAGCCCAGATGCCCAGAAAGAACTTAAGAATCACAGTACACATCCAAGGCATGGGCACGGGCTTCTCAAGAGAGAGAGAAAAAAGCCCCCTTCTGTTCTCTTAAGTTTTTTCCTTACACTGGGGATTTGTAATAGTAATGGCAATGTACACATCTTTTTTTGTAAGCTTGACAGCTAAAAGAACGTTTTACACTGTCCCCCCAATTTGTTTTCTTCTCAGGCCTTGGCCCGCCCTTTGCTCCCTGAATTTGGATGTTAGTAGACAGATGTGAAGCTCTTTGCTTTGAATACTAAATAAAATATTAAACGACATATGTAGTATAAACTAGCAGTAGGGAAGAACTGATGACCTATAGATTCCTGAGTGTTTCTGCTACATGAAGAAGATTGAGATTCCATTTCGAGGTGAGCTCAGTTTCTCTTTTTCTTTTTTTTATTAGAAATTTTTAATGTACATCTTAATGTGATTCATTTTGACATGCTTTTCATTGACATTTCCATATATGCATTTTGATAAACATTATTCATATAGGTTACCCCTTACCCTCCCCTATGCTTCCCCCCTCTCACCCTTCCCATCTAAATTTCCCATCTAAGTCTTCTCTATCTTTTACTTAGTAGTATTTTTCTATATGTCCTTGGGTTCTAGTTCTGATTAAGATAGAAACTTTTCCTGTAGTGGTCTTTGTTTTTATCTTGTTGAACAATTACATGTGATTTCTAGTCCATTTATATTGACATCATTCTTATTCCCCCCCCTTTTATTATGATCTGACCTTTGAATAGGATTTTTCCTTCTTATAATTTTGAATCAGCTCCCTCATATGAGTGAGAACATTTGGTGTTTCTCTTTCTGAGCTTGTGTTCGGTCACTTAAAATAATTTTCTCTAATTCCATCCATTTTGCTGTGAATGACCTTATTTCATTTTTCTTGATTGCTGAGTAGTAGTCCATTGTGTATATATACCTTAGTTTTTTTATCCATTCTTCTGTTGAAGGGCACTTTGGTTGATTCCATATCCTTACTATTGTGAAAAGTGCTGCATTGAACATGGAGATGCAGGTGTCTCGGTGGTATGATGACCCATCTCCCTTTGGGTAAATTCCCAATAGTGTCATAGCTGGGTCATATGGTAGATCTATTTTTAGTTTTTTGAGGTACCTCCATATTGATTTCCACAGTGGTTGCACCAATTTACAGCTCCACCAACAATGTAAGAGAGTTCCCCTTTCTCCGCAACCTCGCCAGCATTTGTTGTTGTTTGTTTTATTGATCTTGGCCATTCTTACTGGTGTAAGGTGAAATCTCAGCGTTGTTTTGATTTGCATTTCCCTAATGTCTAGGGATGTTGAGCACTTTTTCATGTGTTTCATGACTTTATGGACCTCTTCACTTGAGAACTGTCTACTCAGTTCCTTTGCCCATTTGTGTATTAGGTTGTTTTTTGGGGAGATTTTTCTTGAGTTCTTTATAAATTCTAGTAATTAGACCTTTGTCTGATGTATAAAATGCGAAGATTTTTTCCCATTCCATGGGGGTTTCCTTGACTCTGTTGTTTCTTTTGCTGTGCAGAAGCTTTTTAATGTCATGTAATCCCATTTACCTATTTTTGTTGCAATTTCTTGAGCAATTGGAGTCCTATTAAGGAAATACTTTCCTAAGCCTATATGATGGAGTGTGTTGCCTATCTTGCCTTCTACAAGTTTTAACGTTTCTGGTTTTATGTTGAGATCTTTTATCCATTTTGAGTTAACTCTCGTGTATATTGAGAGATGGGGGTAAGCTTTCATTTTTCTGCATGTGGATGACCATGTTTCCCAGCACCAATTGTTGAAGAGGCTGTCCTTTTTCCAGTTTACTTGCTTTGCTCCTTTGTCGAAAATCAGGTGGCTATAGGTGTGTTGAGGTATTTCTGGGCCTTCTATTCTGTCCCAGATGTCTTCAGGCCTATTTTTGTGCCAGTACCAAGCTGTTTGTGTAACCACTGCTCTATAGTATAACTTGAAGCCAGGAATTGTAATTCCACCTGCATTCGTTTTGCAGCTTAAGAGTGTTTTGGCTATACGTGGTCTTTTGTGGTTCCATATGAATTTTTGGATCATTTTTTCTATTTCTTTCTTGAGGAAAACAATATCACAGTTCTAAGAAGTGAGCTGGTTCTGGGATTTCAACTGGCTCAGTGTGTGACTGAATTTTCTTTTAAACTTAAAAAATGTGTTTTTATGTATTTTTGTATAGAGGGTTTATAAACCTTTCATCAGATTTTTTTTTTCTTTTTTCTTTTGAGACAGACGCTTGCTATTTAGTCAAGGCTGACCTCAAACTTGCACTCCACCTGCCTCTGCCTCCCCCTTGCTGGGATTACAGGCATGTGCCATCTTGGCTGCCTCGTTCAGATTCTTAACACCGAAGTAAGATCTCCTGACCAGACCACCCCAGGGATTCTGTGGGACAAACTGATGGTCAAGACCAGAAACCTAAGCAGAACAGAGTTCCTGAGAAGCAAATATTTTTCATTTTTCTCCCTCCTCATGCCCTCCCCAAGCCCAGCTCCTCTTCACCAGTCTGTCCTGGGTGTTTCCATGCATTATGATTGACCTACCCAACATCAACAGGAAGCGGGTGTTAATGACCTCCACTCAGAGACAAAAGGCCTCAGGTCTCATGGCAAAGGCCATATCTGGAGCCCATGGTGGCTCCAGGGCAACCGACTCCCCTTCCCCTGCCCTCATTTAGCCAGGCTGGGCAAAAGACAACAAATTAGACCCTGAACTTAACTCAAAATCCACATAACCACTTGGGGTTGATGTGAATGAGGGTGGATTATTTAGAATCAACACCTTTAGCGTCCAGCAGTGATTCTGACATAACCTGGAGACCCAAACTGTACCACATGCTGCCACCTGGAGACAGTCCCAGCAGCTGCCAGGTACCTGCTTCTCACCCAGGGCTTGGTCCCCATTCCAGAGAGAGCTGGAGGCCGAGGCTGGCCTTGGGGTTGTCTCCCCAGCTGCAGGCCTAGCTGCCAGCTCTTTCTGCAGGTGCTTGGGTTGAATCAACCCCAGATCTGACCGGTGCTCAGGTGGCTCTTGCTCTGAGCAGCCCTGTGCTGGGCGAGGTGGCATCTCCCCTCTCGCTTCTGCTTTGCTCCTTCAGCCGGCACTGGGGCACCAGCCAGTTTGGGCACTGTAACAAAATACCATGGACTGGGTAGCTTAAATGACAGAAATAAGTTTCTTGCAGCTCTGGAGGATGGAAGCTGGAGGTTGAGGGGCCAGCAAGGTAGGCTTCATTATGAGGCCTCCTCTTGTAGCTTTTGGGCAGCTGTCATCTAGAATTGTGTCCAGAGGACCTTTGTCCACATGGGCAGGGAGAACAGGTTTTCTGGGTGTCATAAGGCATCAATCACATTACAGGGGACACACTGCATGGAGTTCAACTTTAATTCATTTCCAAACATCCCATCTCAAAATGTCATCATTTGGGGGCTTAGAGCTTCAACTTATGAACTTGGGGGTGGGAAAACAACATAACCTCTCGGTCCATGACAACTAGCTTTCCTGAAGTCCTTGTCCTCCCCTCTCCCCTTACAAAGGGGGCCTGAGCACACCTGATCATGTAGTGCACTATGCGAATTGTCATTAAAGATATAGCTGACTTAGCCCTATTTGCTGGAACAGTTTCTATCTTAATTTTTTTTTTTAAATTGGACATTTTTAATGTACACCTTAATGTGATTCATTCTGACATGCTTTTCATTGTGGCATTTACATATATGCATTTTGATGTACATTATTCATATAGGTTCCCCCTTACCGTCTTGTATGCCTCCCCCCCTTCCCCTCCCCATCTAAGTCTTCTCTATCATCAAGCAGCCTAAAGTTCAGACTTTTGTCCCCAGAAGTAGTGACTGGCAACCCTCGGGCCACGTATCATCTACAGGTACTATGTGAAGGCCCACTTGGTTTTAAAGACTGAATGGGTTGTCCATGTATAAAAATCTGATTTGATATGGAAATTCAGGCTTCCTGCTCCTTTGGGCATGACCG
Organism: Pedetes capensis; assembly: GCA_007922755.1. Taxonomy (NCBI): domain Eukaryota; kingdom Metazoa; phylum Chordata; class Mammalia; order Rodentia; family Pedetidae; genus Pedetes; species Pedetes capensis. The sequence continues at coordinate 37,217 of VMDO01014580.1, read as the reverse complement.
CATTTGGTAACCATGACTACTCTTCCACACAGAAGACCCTTGTGAAGCCAAGCAGGGCCTGCCCTTTCCTATATACATTGACCTCTGCTGCCTGGCCCTTGCAGGCCAAGTGCTCAACCCTTGTCTCTTTATATTGGATTGGAAACTGGTTGCTATTGCTCAGTCAGTGCTGCTGGAAATCCAGCTTCCCAAGGTCGAGAGAGTATCTGGCAGTGCGGGCCGACAGAAGGAAAAACTAACCACTCAGACATTAAGATTTAGTGTGAGAGAAACCCTTGGGTCCAGTGCTCTCAGGTGCACTGCAGCCCCGAGTAAGTGTCTCAGGCTGTTTTCATTAGGATCTTACAGTAACATCAAGCATTCTTATGAGCCAGGGGAAGCAGAGGCTTAACGTATACTTTAAAAATCAACCAAGGTCTTGTGAGACAGGGAAGGGTTATTATCTATGTCAGTGTGTCCTGCCTGTGGCCTGTACGCAGGGTCTGCACTGAAGGTCAGGGAGATAGCACGAAGAGGCCTTCAGGCCTGTAAAGTTCTGAGGGCTGGATTCTTCCTGCAGACATTTTTTTCAGTTTCTCAAGCCATTTGGTCGTGTTGTTTCCTACACCAAGGAATTCTGTATTCTTTTTTCTAAATCACTAATTCCAAACGCAAAAAATGCACATTTTTTTCCCCTCTACAATGAGAAACTGGTTTGGTTATATGAACAGGCTAGGTTTTAGAGTCTGGATGGAACTCCTTATTCAACTCACTTGCCAGGCCATTTTCTCATTTTGGAAGCTAATTTAAGTCATTTTCTGGGTCTTTCCTCTTGAACCTCATCTGCTGGTAAATAGGTAGCAACTCAAGGAAAAAGATGTTTTAGTGAAGGGGCAGCCAATCTTTTGGCTTTCCTAGGCTGCATGGAGTAAAGAGGAATCATCTTGGGCCGTACATAAATTATATAATACAGTTAGTGCATATACATGATAAGGGAGGGTCATGAAGAAAATCAAGCTAAAAACATGATGTTAAAATATATATATATATACTTTTTCGGTACTGGGTTTGAACTCGGGGCCTTGCACTTGCATGCTTTGCAAGTGCCGGACCACTGAGCTGCACCCTCAGCCCTTTTTTTTTTTTTTTTTTTTGGTACTTTTTGAGACAGGGTCTTGCTAAGTTACACAGACTGCCTCTGGTCTGATGTTGAAAGATTTTGTGGGGCCACCTATGGGCCACAGATTTGCCACAACTGTTTTAGTATATAGGAAACAGATGGTCTTATTGACCAAAGATTATACCTATCTGTGAATCTGCAGTACAGCCAAAAATACTTTTCAGTTACAAACTACATAGCAACATGACCACTTAAAGAGGTTATTTTTATTATTTTTTTGCAATGCTGGGGATTGAACCCACGGCCTTGAACATGGTAGGCAAATGCTCCACAACTGAGATACACCCCCCCACCCAAAGTTGATTTTTTTCTTTTTTTTTCTTTTTTCTTTTTAAGTTACTCTTAGCATGTGTGTTGCTGGAAGAAAATGTGTGACAGAACCAAATTACTGGAGGGAAGATTCATTGGGGCTCATGGTTTAGAGAGTTTCACTCCAAAGAGGCAAGAAGCATGGCGGCAGAGGATCTTCTTACACCATGGTGGATGAGGAGCAAAGAGCAAGCTACCAGCCCATGTAAAACCTCCAAAGCTCTTCCCCATCCTGACTTACTTCTGCAAAACTAGATCCCACCTCCCAAAGTTCCATAGCATCCCAAGACAGCACCACCGGCTGGGGACCAAACATCTACACACATGGCCTTTGCTGGACATTTCAGATTCAAACATAACAATTACAAACAGTGTTTCCTTCTGTTGCACATAGGGACACTATGAGTCAGATCCCACTTGAGGGCACCTAACAACAAAGGTCCTTGAAATTTGTTTTATCCTATCTCTGATCCCAAGAATAAAGAAACCTTATGTTTTGACAAATGCTAACTTAGACCATCTCCTTTATTGGTGTTTCACAGTTCCTACATTCATAGCCATACTGAACCCTCATAACAACTCTGAGGGATGGGTTAAGGATTATCAACTTGTGTTGTAGATAAGGGAAAAAACTCGAGTCTTTGTATTCCTTGGTCACACCCCCTTTGGCCAACAAAACGTTCTTCTAAATTACATATAAAGTAATATACCTGCAGGGGGGCCATTCCTACAGACCCAGTGGATACCTGGAACCTTGGGCAGTACCAAACTCTAATACATTGTTTTTTCCTATTCATACATACCTTGTTTGCTGTTGTTAGGTGCCATCAAGTTGGATCCAGATCATAGCAACCCTCATAGGGTTTTCACTGGCTGTTTCAGGATTGCTTCTGGATTGCGGTGCTGGAGATTGAACCCAGGTCCTCAGAGTGCGCAGCATGGCAGTCTACCAACTGAGCTAAACCCCAGCACTTATATACATACCTAGGATAGTTTATACATTAGGCACAGTAAGAGATTAATAGTCAACAAAGAAACAATCATAATACACTTTAATGAAAGTTATGTGAATGTGGACTTTGAAAATATCTTAGTGCACTTTCATCTTGTCACTTACGGTAAGCACTGTAAGCTTCTCTGGCATATCCAGATTGCCAACATCACTACTCTTGTGCCTTGGGGCCATCAATCAAGAAAATAAGGGCTGCATGAACATGAGCACCATGAACCTCAACAGTAATCTGACTGCCTAGATAGCTACAGTGACTAAAGAGTTAGTTAATATGTACAGGGTGGACATGCTCCTTTTCATCATGGATGGACAATTTAAGCACAGATGAGAGGATCCCAGGATTTCTGGAGGAAAAGGGGTTCTTAAGCTGGTCCTACGGCAGCTCCGTGCTGCCCCTCAGATGTCTTGTGTCTAGTGTGTCTTGTGGATTTTGCCATCTCTCCTCCCCACGCTGCAACAAGCACATCAGACTGATCACATCCCTGAAACACAACTAGACCTGATGTCACCGCCCAGGCTACCACTCTGTACTCTGCCCAACCAGTCTGTCCCTGGGTCTCAGGCTGGGTTCACTCTGGATCATTATCCACCAACCACACGAGACCCTTCCAACTGCCCCGTATTTACTTTCTTTCCTCTTTGTTACCCTGCCTGCTGTTTCACTTGCATTCCTCAGGACTTAGGGAAATGGCTTCATGTGCAAGTTTCACATAAAAGTTCTTTCCCAAAAGACTGAAATTCAGTTTCCCCAATCACAGAGATTTGTTTGTGACTGTAGCTGTCTCAGGACAGAAGCACAAAACACAGATTTCAGTGTCAGATAAAAGATAAAAACTTCTTACTCCGTTATTAGCGCTGTGGCTTTTTATAAGTTGCTTTATTTCTCTGAATCCCATGTTCTTCATCTGGAAGATGGGATTAAATAAACATCAAGCCCAAAGGTTTGCTTTTAGGATGAAACTAGGTTATATAATGCTTGGCATTCAATGAATACTCAATAAAAGTTGGCTATTATTGGTATTTAAATATCAAAAGATAATTGATTTAAGCGGGCTTTAAAATATTATAAATATTCACAGCATTTATGTTTTCTTAGTATTTGGGGGAATATATTGCTGTGTTGATTTGTTGTTGTTGTTAAGTACCATCAGGTTGGATCCAACTCATAAAGACCTATGTACAACAGAATGAAGCACTACCCAACACTGTGCTATGCACATGATCTTCTTCTGTTTGAGTCCATTGTTGCAGCCTTGAGTCATACCACATCAGCAAAAGGAGATCCCAGAGGCTTTACTCCATTCCAATTATTAAGGTTGATTCTACTTGGAGGAGGCCACTCTTCCCCTTTCATTTTTTGAATGTCTTCCAGCCTGGGGGGCTCAATTTCTGGCACTATATTTGACAGTGCTTCTCTGCTGTGCATAGGACTTTCGATGGCTAATTGTTTTGGGAGTGGGCTGCTGGGTTCTTCTCCCTAGTCTGTCTTAGCCTGGAAGCTCAGCTGTCCACTATGGGTGACCCTGCTAGTATCTGAAATACCAGTGGCATAGCTTTCAGCATCACAGCAACACGCAAGCCCCCGCATCACGACAAGCTGATATACACATGGGGGTGTTGAACTATGGTCTCCTTGGGGTTTAGTTCAGTTGGTAGAGAGCTGCTCTGCAGTCTCTGAGGACCCAGGTTCGATCCTCAGCACCAAAAAAATGGAAGGATGTGGCAATGCACTCCCAAAGCAATCCTGAAACAATTAGCCATTGAAAACCCTATGAGGGTCGCTATGAGTTGGACCTGGACTCGATAGCGTCTAACAACAACTACCTACTCACAACTTAGATATTATAATCTCTTTTAGTGAATGTATTTTTATGACAAAGTATTGTCTAGATACTAAAACTCTAGTTATATATTAAAATACATGACTATATTACTTCAAAATATTTGAAAGGTAAATCTGATGCAAAATTTTGAATTAGTGATTTGCAACAGGATTAAGTTTCTATTTTCACTATTTTACACATAAACTATGGAATAAACTTGGTTCTTGCTTTGAAAGAAGGCAACTTGGAGTGCTGGGGATGTAGTTCAGTGGTAGAGCTGCTTAACCAGCATTTGCTAAAGCCCTAGGTGGACCTCTAGCACTTCAAAAAAAGAAGAAAAAAAAAAAAAAGGATGAAAGGCAATTTGGAGGTTTGAATATGTTCCCATTGTTTAAGAAGTGTCTGTGGGCTGGGTGTGGTGGCTCACAACTGTAATCCTAGTGACTCAGGAGGTAGAAGCAGGAGGATTGCAGGTTTAAGGCCAAAGACAGCCTGTGTAACAGTGAGATCTTATCTCAAGATAAAAAATAAAAACTGGGCTGGAAGTACAGCCTAGTGGTAGAGCACTTGCAAAGTATGTGCGAGGCTCTGGGTTTTACCCCCAAGTACTGTAAAATAAATAAATAAACTAAGAAAAAAGAAAAAGAAGAAATGCTTGTGGGCATTTTTATGCTTTCATTATTTTCTTGTAGTTTGCAGTCATACTACAAGATCTATGTGAAGAGATCTGTTATTGGAAATCATACCTGGATCTACTTTTCTTTCCTCTAAAAATATTAGAAATTCTATCATACACATTAGAGTACCTATTAACAGCCTGACTCAATCCTGAATCTGGTATGGAGAATAAATGAGATGCTGTTTCTGGAAACTTAGATGTGACTGATGCATTAATGAAGGAGTAAGGATGAACAGAAAGGTCAGAGCGTGAATGCGGGGGTGAAGCCAGTGTCCACTGCTGCTGTCCCTGTCCTAGAAGAGAGGATGTTTTCAAAGGGAAAAATTAAACTAGAACAAACATATCTCATTAACAAAGCAGTCAATTCCCTTTATTTTTAAAATTTTATGTACACATATGAATGATCTGTATAATGTACATTCAATATAGAAAGCTTTATATATTTGATAATGTATAGAACATTTCACAATTACACTAATCTCTTACATAACATCTTGACATCCATTTTTAATTTTAATTTGTTTTTTTGCACAAGCTCCTCGTCATTCAATTTGGTAAAGCCAGTTATACATACCAATGTATACTGTGAGCTCTTAGAAGGCTAATGATTGAGGATACCAGGGGACAGGTAGAGGGACAAAAACCTAATAGTGTTTGACACTGGAAGGAAGACGGCCACAGAGATTGGATGCAGGAGAGGGAAACACCCTTCTTGGGAAGAGTGACTTAGCCCAGTTGGTGTGGACTGTGGCTTAACCCCAGTCACACTAATCCAAAAAACCATTATAAAAACTAGGAAGAAAGTTTTATCTTTTTGATTCACAGTCTTGTAAACAGATATAAAGGAACAAAATGTGCTTACATACAACAAGAAAAATGATTCTTGTGTACCCACTTAGGCTGATCCATGGAGTGCTTTCTCATAATGTGATACGGTTAGAATCACTGACTTTTTTTCCTAAATAAAAATATATTTATAGAAAAAGGAATAACACTGTCATGAAACCAGGAGAAAGGCAGTAGGAGTTTGCTTCAACACATCAACCGGAGGAATGTGGACTCGGCACTGGCCTTTTGGCATTTACCATCTCTCTTGAATATTTCAAGTTTGATAGCCAAGGTCAGCTGCCTCGTGGTCTACGGGAGGTGGCAGGTTAGACATGACTGATGAGGATGTACCTGCGGTAAGGTAGCCAGCAACTCCAGGTCCTGCAAGAGAGAAAGGAAAACACGCATCTTCTAGAGAACAGACTCATATGGAAGCCTTTACAAATGGTCAGAGCTGGTCAGATGGCCCAGCGCAAGAAACTGGTAATCTACGACAATTACCTACATGTACAATTGCACCTTGACAGACAGCTACACAGTGCCATCTTCATGGTTTGCTTTTACTATATGCTAAAGTTAAAAAAGCATTCTGAAATTTATGCTAGACAATTAACACTGGTGTGAAAATATGGAAAAATCTTTTTCTTCTCACATCTGGGAAATTCAATCTTTCAAAAAATCCTGGGCACATAAAGAGCTATGTCACATGGGAAAAAGTAGGAACAAACAAACGAAACTACACTGAGTCAGGTCATCCAAAAGTCATACATGATGACATTCTCAACATAAGCACTTTGGTCACATTCAAGTTAATCTATTTTCATTTGGTGTGATAAATTCTATTCTAACAAGTAACACCAAATGAATAAGGGTTGCTATGCCATGGTCTCTAAGAAGAGGAAGGCTCTGGACATCCATCTGTCATAGGTCAAGACAAGAATGCCCTGGAAACAGGTATCAACATTTTAGTTTTACGCTATACATGCCAGCATTTATCAAGATGAGTCCTGTAAGCACATTTAGTGGCTTTGGCCCTTGGGAGTTTCTTTTAATCACTGTACAGACATCAATTACATCTCAGAGCACTGCACAACTGCAGCGAGTTCTTGCAAGAGAAGCCAGCACCACAGTGCACACTGAGCAGTCTCTTTAGATGAGGCTGTGGGGAACAAGGCACACGACTAGAAACATTGAGGGGTCAGGACTAGAGGGGCAGTGGGAGTGGCATGCATTTAGCAAAACGTTTCTCTACCTGCTTCAGAGAGCTACACAGGAGTGAGCAAGCTGCCTGGCAGAGCGGATCTAAAGCCCACTCCTGAGGTGAAGGGGGCTGCTGCCAGTTAGAAGGGAAGGAGAGACACCTGAGGGAAAAAAGAAAGATAAGCAGCCAGGGAAGTTGTGAGGAAGGGCAAACAGCAGTGCAGGCTGATGAAGGTGAAGGCATCAACAAGCCGGAGGTAGCACGAGAGGCCGCGAGTCAGATTCCTGGAGTTTTTCATCTTCTGAGCATCTGGTCCCGGGCTGGGAGATGGCTCCCACGGACACTGTGCATGTGGTTCCACGGCCAGAGACAACCACTCCGGGTGAGCTGGGACCCAGTCAGCCGGAGTACCTGGGCCTTGAACTCGTGAACACTGAACAGAAAGGGCCGCAGGCGATCAACTCTGCCCTCTGCTGGTCAGCAGACGGCCCAGGGGATAGGGGCCAGGCCAATGCTGTGGGTCACAGCCACGGCACCCGCCGTCTCCCCACCTCCGACCAAACTCTGACCGTCAGGCAGAAGCAAGAGTCCCACAAAACCATCACGGGGTTCTCACTGAGGACGTGACCCTCAGAGCGAAGCTGCCAACATTGTAGCTGGGGGTGGGCACTGCCCAATTCTGCTAGGGGCTCAACCCAGCTCACACTGGAGTGGTGGCTATGAGCCCAAACCACGGAGGCTACGTATAGAGAGTGCGAGGGGAAATCTTGGGGTGCTGACGGATGTTTTTAACTTGAAACACATCACCATAGCTACACAAACAGCTACTTTCCAGGTGTTTAGACATAATTATTTCATAAACTTAACTCTTAGGTGTTTTCCTTTTGTCCTAGGCATAAGTGTTGTTGTGGTGTTAGGTGCCATCCAGTTGTGTCCAACTCATAGCGACCCCATGCACGAGAGAACAAAACATACCCGACACTGCCGTGCCCGACACCACTGACAGTGCTTCCCCGCTATTCATATGGTTTGCAATGGCTGACTGTTTTTTGAGAATGGGCTCCTGGGTCCTTCTCCCAAGAGGTGTGAGTATTACTAAGACATTAAAGGGCATTTTGCAGGGAGAAAATCTGGGAACCTATAGACTAAAATCTGAGTTGTGAAATGATGGCCCATGAAGGAGGAAACCAACTTCTAGCCACATCATTTGCCTCTTCGGGAAAAGCAAACCAGTTCCTGGGTGGTCTGAGGTGCTCTCCTGCTCCGTGCCTCTACCCTTCCTTCAGGATGAGTTAGGCTTTTGGGGGCTCAGAGGTGCTGCCTGCTTGTCAGGATGGGACATAGCAACTGTGTCCTCTGGAGAAAGGGGAAAGAGCAGAGGTGCAGGGCGTGTGGGAACACTGCACAGGGTGTCAGACTTCGGTCTGTGGCGGAAGGAAAGAGTGGCAAATACCGAAGACTCACAAAACAAACAACATCACGATGAAGTGCATTGCACGAGGAGCTCCTCAGCTCCGAATCCAGCTCTGAAAGGCGTCTTTTTACCTAGGCCTCATTTTTCCCCACTGTTCTTTCTTTCTCTGCCTGTTTTGTAGGTGAGGTAACTTGAAAATTTTCACTGCTGAAATTATTTGAAATTATTTTTAGAGGGTCTGAGCACCAGAAAGTTCTAGAACCCATTACATAACTATTTAATCACAGGCCCTGGATAATAAACAACCACAACATAGCACATCACAGGGAAACGCCATCGAGGCACCTTTAAATAAGTATACGCCACAAAACAAAACAACACAACAGGTGAGAGAACCTGTGACAAGGGGCAGTCTCCCTGTCACCAGTCAGCCCTGAGAAATCTTACCTAGGACTTTTACATTTTTATCTCTAATCTTGAGCATGTGACTGAATGACATTTGCTCAGTGATCAGGGAGAGGAAAATAGGTGGGTCTATCTTAAGTCACCCTCAACTTACTCTGAAGTAGTAATTAACTTTCCTCCCAAACAGGAAACTTGTCCTTTCCTCTCCTTTAATCAATGCCCACTTAATGTGCCAAACGCACCTGAAGATACGAGTCAGGAGACAGGGCTGGTGAGGTGTGTTCACCCTCACATCACCTTGGTTCATCTGCATGTTGATTACAGAGGGGCTGGGTACAATCAGTAGTAGGGGTATGTACTAATTAATATTGATTAAATAAAATTACAAATCAATATGATGAATGCATTCTGTGGAGTTCCATATACTGGCATTTTACCATTATTGGTGGTCCTCACCCCTTTCCTTAAACTTGAATCAAACAATACATCCTTGGAAAAGCTCACACACAAAAGCATTTGGCAACCTAGGCAAAGAGCATGCATTAGTCAGTTCAAGTGTAAGTTAACGCAGAAGCTCAACTCTGGAAACAGAGGTGGTCCTTTCAAACAAGCTGGCGCAGAAATCTCCTCAAGTAACTAACAAATCAGCACAAGAACATCCTAGATTGACGATGTGCCAAGACTGGAACGGTTCTGAGGCCAGCACAGCTCCAGTACGGACAGTATGTGGTGTGCACATAAACTTCAGAAACCACAAGGGACACTGGCCCCTGCCAGGGTGGAATTCATACCTTTTCCCCTTGACTAGGCTTGTCCAGAACTTGCTGCTCCTTTACCTGGACCATGGTGTGAAAACACCTGTATAGCCTAGCTTTGCTTTTTCCTCTAACCTTCTCCCACCCCCTAAGGCTTATCGTAACTGCTTCACAAACCTCACTCAGAAGCCACCGAAGGGATCTGAGTAGAAGGAAAGGCACAGACAGGAAGCTGCCTACTTCCTGTACCCACTCCCCTCCCACAGTATTAGGGAATTTGGAGGAGGGTGAGGACCATATGGAGTCCAGGTCTATGAAGATAAATGCCTTCCTTTTCTGCATTCTAATCACAGAACCACTGGCCCACAGCTTTCACGTAAGTTAAGGACACCTGTGGTTTTTAATTCTAGGTCAATGAATGCTAAGTACAACAAAGAACCAACAGCTACACTAGAGGCTTTCCTGTAGAGAAGCTTATAATCTACATAATACTATTCCTGGGGCCAACTTCTAAGTAAGTTTACTCTTCTTCTTGTTGGTAGGTGCCATCAAGTCAGGTCCGACACATAGGAACCCTATGTACAAGAGAATGAAACACTTCCGGACACTGTGCCATGCCCAGCACTATTGTCAGTGCTTCTCTGCTATTCATAGAGTTTTTAATGGCTGATTGTTTCAGAAGTGGGCTGCCATGTCCTTCTCCCAAGCCTACAGCACTCAGTATTTCCAGATGGTCTCCCATCCAAGTACTAACCACACTTGATCCTGCTTAGCTTCTGAGAATTGACGAGATCGGACGCCAGGGTGGTATGGCTATAGACAAGTTCATTCTTAGCTAAGAAAAATAAGAGTGTCCCAACTGTACCATCCTTATACATAAAGTAATAAATGTGATTCCAAGAAAATGTGGCATGCAAACTTTTGGAAAGTCTCAAGAGGTAGTTCTGAGTGTGCCTGTAAGAAAATACTCCTACTCAGATGCTGTATCTTTACCCAAATTAAGAGAGAGAGAGATGAGGGGTAGACTAAGTGCATATCCTAGGCATTTCTCCCCACAGGAATCAGGCAGGATTTCTGGAAATCTGAGAAGCAAAATCTGTGAGACTACTTTTCATATACTCAGGGACCAATAGCCAAGCACCACATACTTATAAATTTTAGGCCTTTGCTTCAGCTAGCATTAGGCATGGATTTATATTGAAGTGGTCATAGCAAAGGAAAAAACTAGCAGTTTCACCAACTCTAAAGTTAAAATCGGTGAAATTTTCTCCAAAGCCTCTATTTTTGAATATTCAAGTCTTCATGATTTTTTAGCTAGCAATCAAGATTATTAAAACATACTGGCATGGTAATACCAGGTGTTAATTTTTTTTCTCTGAATTTACCCTTGTCCTGTCTGGTTAGAAGAGGATGTAGAGCAGCCCTTTATTTATATCCTAGTATGTCAGGCATGGCAAGAACCATGTCTTTTTTTTAGTACTGGGGGTTGAACCCAGGGCCTCGCGCTTGGGTGCTGTGCAAGTTCTATATACCATTAAGCTGCACCCACCCAAGCCCACTTTTAAAAATTTTTTGAGACAGGGTTTCACTAAATTACCCAGACTGCCTCTGGTCTTGAACTTGCGATCTTCCTGCCTCTGCCTCCCAAGTTGCCGGGATTATACCTCATATTCTTAAGTTTAATTTTGAAACTAAAAACTTTCATGCCAGATACTGTATTTTGTCTTTTGTCTTTTGTACATAACAACTGAACAGTGTGCCTTTTTCCTTAAGCAGAGGCAGTATGAAAATGCCTATCTAAAATTATGTGTTAGTGTGTCAAGCGGAAAAGTATCCTGAACTGCAAATGTGTCATCTTGAATCCTAAGCAAACATCTTTCCGTTTATGATACCCACAAACTACACAGTAATCACTAGAAACTTAGAAGAAGCTATTTTACATATCATTCCATGTATCAGGAGCTCCACACTATTATTTTGATGGAAATGGCATGATAACACCATGTCTCTGATACTGACATTCCTGACATTTCTTCATTCTTTTCATATATTCAAGACAGATGATTTAATGCAGACATCCTTCAAATATAACCTATGATACCACTGATAACCAGATCCAAACTAACCAAAGTATGTTTTTGTCTGTACACATTCAACTCAACAGTGGTTCAAATGCTGTCTCAGGCTAAAAACAGATTTCCTTCATGCCCACAGCACCTCCAAGAAAGGCCAGCCAACAGCCCAGGAAAAGATGCCAAACACTATTTTCAGTCTATTCAGGACAAAGGGAAGGTCCAAGTGGCTTCTTCCAGGTGTTTCAGGGTAACCAACTGGGTAAGACTTACCTGTGAGGTATCCTGCTGTTTGTGAGTCAGAAATGAACAAGTCATGTTTCTGATCTTTGAAGGCACTCCAGACAGAAGAACGAGACAGGATTTCATTCACCTAGGAAGAACAGCAAGCCTTTTAGCATGAATAAATTACATGCTGAGCATAGTGGTGCATGCCTGTTATCCCAGCACTTAAGAGCATGAGGCAAGAGGATCAATGAGAGGTCAAGGCCAGCTGAGACTACATAGCAAGTTCTAGGCCAGCCTGGGCTACTCAATGAGACTATATCTCAAAAAAACAAAAACCCACAAAACTAAAGAGGAAAATTAAATTGAATGAGCCAGAAGTCAGCATTGCATGCAGCTGGAACATATTTATACATATCTAATTCACTGAAAGGCTGGGGTTTAGCTCAGTTGGTAGAGTGCTTGTTCTGCACACTCTTGAGGCCCTGAGTTTGATCCTCAGCACTGCAAAAATGGGAGAAGGACCTGGCAGCCCACTCCTGAAACAATCATCCATTGAAAACCCTATGAATAGCAGAGAAGCAGTGACATAGTGCCAGGCATGGCATAGTGTTGGGGAGTGTTTTGTTCATACACAGGGTCATTATGAGTCAGACTCGACTTGATGGCACCCAACAATTCATTAAAAGAAAAAGGAAACCAGCAATTGCAAATCTGAATAAAGATGAAAACTAAAATGATCTTCTTTATGTTCTAAAATGGCGTATGAGATGGTTAATGAATGTGGTTATCACTACTCCTCAGTAACTCCTAGAACTGGAAGTTAATACTAAAAATGGTGAATATTCTCCTACGATAAAGGATTTCAGTATTTTTCTTCCCAAAATGTGCAACATGCCATGACTACACAGAAAGAAACCCTCCTGAGTGACTGCTGGGTATTAGCTTTGCACTTTCCACTGGTTTTGAGGCAGCTATGTGAACCTATCCTTGGCCACACCCACAAGTGGACCTGAACACAGGTGCATGGATCACTCACACCAAGACCCTGGCTTTGAGCCAGGCTTGGTGGCACACACCTGTAATCCCAGCAACTTGGGAGGTAGAAGGAGGAGGATTACAAGTTTGAGGCCAGTGGCAGCCTGTGTAATTCAGCAAGACCCTGACTCAAGATAAAAATTAAAGAAGGGGTTAGGGGTGCAGTTCAGTGGTAGAGCACTTGCAAAGTATGCAAAAGGGCCTGGGTTCAACAGCCAAGTACTGAAAAAAATTTTAAAATCCCTGGCTTTGAACAAACCTTGTTGTAATCAGCAGACAGGTGCCTCTCGTGGACTCACCTGTTCTCCATACTGCAAGCTTCGAGTCATGGCCTTGAGAGCTTTTACAATCTGAGCCTTAGTAGCAGCTGGGCTGTCCAGATTTTCGAGGCCTATGCCTTCAAGTAATTTTAAGAGGTATGGGACCAAATCTGCTTTCAGGGCCTAGAAGGAATATTGAGCATATACAAACAAAATGAAACAAGGTAAGTCACCCAATGAAGATGTAATATCACTCCTAGGACTATATCTGGAAGAAGAGCAACCTGTTTTCACAGTATTTTAGTGACACATACAAAGTTTCATTCTAGGATCTAATGGCAATGGCATTCTTATTTAATGCGATTTTATTCTGTGCCATCCACTGTTCAAAAAGCTATATATTAATTACTTTACTCTTCCGAACACCTAACAAAGTAGGCACTGTTACTATTACAGAGGGCATAACCAATGAACGGAGGGTGAGGAAACCTGGGTCCATAACCACAATGCTGGCAGTAATGGGATCTGCACCTGGTGCTTTGGGTCACTGTACTATTAGTGATGCCTGCTCCAATGGCACTACACGAACAGGCAACAATTCCTGAAGCCTGAAGTATCTTAATATCTTTTCATATTTTCTTTTTTTTTTTTTTGGCGGTACTGGGGGTTGAACCCAGGGCCTCGCGCCTACATGCTCTGCAAGTGCTGGACCACTGAGCTGCACCCCCAGCCCATTATTTTTTTTTTTTTTTTTTTTTTTTTTTTTTTGAGACAGGGTCTCACTAAGTTACGCAGACTGCCTCTGGTCTTGAACTTGCGATCCTCCCGCCTCCGCCTCCCAAGCTGCTGGGATTACAGGCGTGCACCACCGCACCTGGCTTTTCATACTTTCTTAACACATCAGTCTTTGCAGTCATTTTTCAGTTCATATTATTAGCCTAACTACAACAAAATAACCTGATATCAACAATTTTCACTGAAACCCAAAGGGAAGAGATGGGAGTAATGGATATTTACTGAGTGCACACCTTTTTTTATCCCCCTAAGGACCCAGGGAAATAATCCTAACTTTATAGTTTTATTTCAGATGAGAAATCTGAAGGCTGAAGGTTAACCACCATGTGAGGTCACAGAGCCCTCAAGTGGTTGTACTAGCTCACACTCTCCACTTCAATAAAATCCCTGAGCCAACCATAGGCATGAACTCAGAGCATCCACCATCTCCTTGAGATCTACCCAATACCTTGACCTGTTTAAAAGAGGAGCTGGAGGGTCGGTTGGGGAAGCAAGAAAAGGGACTGGGAGAACAGGAGGACAAATAATACAGATGCAGGGCTTTGTCCTCAGGCTAAGGATGTAAGACGTTACTTTGTCATCTGGTAGGCAATGGGAAACCACTGCATGGTTTTTAAGGTGAAGAGTGACTAAGTTATATTTTATTACTTTTAAATTATTTTAAATTTTTATTATATATAAATGGTATACAAAGTGATGTTATGATATATATAAAATGCAGAATGAGACTATCAAGCTAATTAACATATCCATCACTTCAAATGTTTTTTATGGTGACAACATTTATGTTTTACTCTTAGCAATTCTGAAATTTAAACACATTATTATTAATAGTCACCACATTGTGTGACAGATCTCAAAAACATAATTATTCCAAACTGAAACTTTCTATTTTTGATCAACATCTCCCCATTCTTCCAATCACCAGCCTCTGGTGACTACCATGCTCCTTTCTGGTCCTATGAGTGTGGTTGTTTTAGATTCCACTTATAGGAGAGACTGTGGTTATCCTCAGAGGGATATTTTAGAAAGATTGCTTTTGCAATGGTTTTGGAATTTATGGTTATGCTTTTATTCCTTCAGATGTGTGCCTTCTACATCAATCCCCTCCACATCCTCTTTTCATTAAGTGAGCAGTCTCTTCGAAAAGGACACTATAAATTGTGGCATGATTCTAGAACATGACTTAAGAAACAAAGGAGTGAATAAACAGAAACCAAGTTTCCAAAGAAGACGAAGCAAATTTTACAAAGCAAGCTAAAGATAAATGCTTAAGAAAGTGACCAAAATTGTGAAGTTGTGAAGTTTTTGGTAGAAAGCTCAGCTACTTTCTCCCCCTGCCCCATATAAACACATGAGTGTGTATATAAAATAGTGCATGCACAAACTCATAAGATACCTCTCTCCAAATCTCAATCAAGGAATATCTGTCTGGTATATTTGTCTTCTTAAAACAGTGCTGAATCCAGAAAGTCACTTACTTGTGCTACTAATTCACTCTGCTCCTTCTGAAACATTCGATTAATTGCTTCACAGGCTAGACCAACAGAATCTGCCCGCTTTTTCATCCCATTCATCAGGGGGCCGATGGTTTCTAAAGATGCCATGGCTCGAACACACAGCTAAAGGCCCAAAAGAGGAGGTTACTTGTAGAGCAGCAACATTTTATCAAGCACAGTAAAATCTTTAAAAATCTACTTTCAAGTTTAATAATAAACTACATCAAACCCCATCTCTTCTTAATTATACCGTTTAAACTGGCTTAAGAATCAATGAAATAATATGGTTCATATGCAAAAAGGCACATGGGAGAAAAGGGATTTATACTGCAAAGTCCTCTAGTTTGGGGGCATAAGCTACTGAATGGATCCATCCATACCTCATTGTCAGACAGGGCATGGATAACTCGAATGGCACTCTTAGGAATGGCATTGTTCCTGTGATTCATCGCCTGGATAACTTTGGGAAGATGGCCCAGTGGTGGGACTTGATCTGCCAGCTGAGGCTGGGCATTGAAGAGACATACTGTTGCCATTGTCAAAGTTTCCAAAGTTTCCCCCTGGAAAGTGTAAAACAATCATCCAAAACAAATAAGCTACAAAGTCCTGGAAAAGTTCTAAATATCCTTGGCAATATATTCAGTGTTCAAAACTAGGGATTCAAAAGTTCTAAGTGCTGACATTTGCAAACTGATTCACATACCCTAAGACAGCAAAAAACTTTCCATTTTCTTTGATAAAAGGCAAGAATCCAAAGGACTTAAAAGTGTGCTATCTTAACCTAAGCAGCCCTTTCCTGGGTCAGTTATATCTCACTTCTACTGCAAGTGAAAGAGATTATCTTATAAAAGACATCACTAGGAATTTTCAGACAATGTTATAGATATGTTAAAGTTAGACAATGTCAATTAACCAGAAGAATGCAAAAATAGTGAAATGTCTTTCCCAGTTCTATTAAAACTCCTACTACAGGTCGAGTAATTCTTCTCTGAAATGTCTGGGTCCAGAAGTGTCTCTGATTTTAGAATTTTTTGGAGATTGGAATATTTGCATAGCCTTTCCCAGCAAAACATCTCTAACCCCAAAATTCAAAATACGAAATGCTCTGAAATTCAAAATTTTGAGTACTGCTAAAATACTACAAGTCTATAATTCTGGAACACTTCAAGTCAGGTGTGGTGGCGCACACCTGTACTCTGCTACTTGAGAGGCCGAGGCAGGAAGATCCCCACTTCCAGGACATCTTGGGCTATATAACAAGACTCTTGCCTCAAAAAATTAAATAAAAATTTTAATTAAAAAATAATAATAAAATCTGAAATGCTATGAAAGTGTTCACTTTAAGCATCACTATGATATGCTCAATTTTGGAACATTTGATTTTATATTTTCAGATTAAATATGATCAACCTGTATTTAATGCACTTGGCTGCTGTATGTTCTACTGTAGGTAATAAGACTTCAAAGACCTACTGTTTATACCACTATACACATATATATTCATAACAAAATGCTTCTTAGGTGAACATGGAAATTGGGTTGTGCCCCAAAAGAAAGGTGACACTAGAGGAATTATTCAGCTTTTGAGGACTTCATTTTCATTTATTCATTCTTTTTTGTTTCTTTTCTTTTGTTTTTGTGGTGCTAGGGATTGAGCCCAGGGCTTCATGCATGCTACATAAGCATGTGTTTTACTACTCAGCTGTACCTCCAGCCCTGAGGATTTCATTTTATAAGCAAACTGTGCATTTAGTGAAATTCTTAGTACCAGAGAAACGTGACCATGACAAGTGGCACTAATAGCTGGCATATTGATCCTATTTTTCACAGTAGCGTAGAGAACAGGTTTATTAAAGACAGTACACCGTTAGGGCATAATTACAGGAAAACTAAGGCAGCTGAAGAAGCTTAGATAGCTCTGCGAAGGAACTTGGAAAATCCTTCGTTCCCTGGGCGAAACAGCATGAATCTATCTCTATTTCCCAGGGGAAGGTAAAGAATCCAGAGTACATGAAACTTAAGCAGACTTTTAGAAGGAAAGGTGCCTTGGGTAGAGAGAGAAGATGATGTGTCTGAGAGAAGGGAGAGATGCGCAAGTGGTCCCTGGAGAGAGAAGAGCAGAGGATGAGAGAGAGGGAGGATGAGAGAGGAGCAGAAAAAGAGCACTAATCCTATTTTTAAAGAGGTTTTGCTATACTAATGATGTTGTTGTTGTTGTTAGGTACCGTCAAGTCATGTCTGACCCATAGCAACCCTCATGGGGTTTCCAATGGCTGATCGTTTCGGGATTGCCTCGGGAGTCGACTGCCATGTCCTTCTCCCAACGCTAAAGATAGTAACTGATAATTTCTAAGCACCTGAAACATGGGAGACATCACACTAAATATTCCACATACATTAATTCACTAAAACCTCAGCATTATTGGCAGCAATCATTCCATACATGAGGCAACTGAGGCAGTCATGAAGCCACAGAGCAAGTCAGTGGTGGAGCTGGGCGTGGAGTGGTCCCAGACCACCCAACAAGAGCACAGGCTCTTAATCACCTTGCTCTGTGTCAGCCTGTGTCATTCAATGACTGAGGCGCACCTCTGGTTTTCAGTCTAAGTGTTCAGCTAACAAAGCCTTTTATACTGTCAGGATTTCTGACTTGCCAAACCAATACCAAGGCTACTTCTCACTCATTTCTGCTTTCCTGGTGGCCTCTGATTATGAGCACAGGAACAGGATTAACACAGGTAGTCAATATTCTGTCAATTTCTGTGACTAGGGTCATCTCTGCCATACAAGGTGGAATAAAGAACATGGACATACTTTCAGAGAAACTCTGAAAATTTAAGTTCTTCCTTAGTTTTATAATCAATGGAAATGGGGTAGCAAAAATCTTCTTTTAGACCCATAATTGTTATAAATAGCATCTTCTCAATGTAGGCATAACTTTGGTTCAGTAATAAGCATTTTATCAGAGTTTCACTATTGAAAACGACCAAAAAAACTCAACAGATATATCTGAATTTAAATTTGGCTGCCATTTTGAAGGATGCCAATTTTTAATGCTTTGTCAGCAAAGACAAGGTTTTAAGCGAAACACCATCAATACTCTGTGAAATGTTCTACAGATGATTGAGGCTTACATGAGGACTATTCTTCTCCAGGAGCTCAGTCAGTTTTTCTAACAGTGCAATAAGAAATTCTCTGGGCTTTCTTAGAACCCAAGCTGGCTGTGCAATAAAGATTCTCAAGAAAACTCCTCCAACAGCAAGTTCACCCTCCGCTTCTCCAAACACCACAGCAAAATCTTCAGGCAACTATGAGTGGAGAAAGAACCACAGGCAAGTCACTTCAACATCATTAGTCATATGTGAAGCAAGAATTGCAATTTCTTTATATAATCAAACTATAATAATTATGAGTTTCATTTTCCTCATAGTAAAGTTCAGAAAAGATGCTTAGTTACTTAATGTACTTCAAAAGTGAGTATTCCTATTTTTATGTTTGAAGACTTACTTTCCATGGGCAGCCCCAGGAGTCTTAATCACATAGCCATAAGTTGACATTAAACTGACTTAACAGGAATTAAAGGAAAAATCAACAAAATATAAACTATAAAACAGAAGTATATTTTACCTTCCAGTTTACATCAGGGTTGTCCTGCTGATTTTTAAAGTGCCTTGGGGAAAAAAGCAGGGTGTGGGGGTGGGGGGAGAATACCAAACTTTAGTCACAATACGACAATCTCATGAACGTTTAGAACAAGTCTTAGGCAACAGGGAGAGTGGAGCGTGTGCCCGTCCCCACGATTTTATCTGAAGGTGCTAAGTTATTATCTTTGTCTTTGCTTACTGTAGCATCATCTCTCTCACTGTCGTGGACACTTTGTCTCGGGAACTATCGTTCCAGATCAACTCCGGGTTTTCATGAGTTCCTTCAAAAATATGGACCGCAGCTTCAGGGTTGTCTCTCATAGCATCCATAAAGACGCTAGGCAGAAATTTCATTAATGTAATTCGAACCTGTGGGAAGAGGTTTGAAAAAGAAAACAAATATTGGAAACATCTCAATATGTGGCTTACACTTTTTTTTAAACAGTTTTCTAAGATAGAATTTCAGTCTAATTAATGCTATGACTGATATGGGAAATAGCCATTTATCTAGAAGATCTGGAGTGGGAAAGATCAACCTTGGTTTAGGTGAAGAGAACTTTAACAAGAGTCTTTATGGCCCGGCCCTACTCATCCACTGACTTTCACTTCTACCCCATACCTCAAATTTAACAACTTTTAAAAATGCAGAAGTCCTGGTGTATGGGTTCTCCGAGCACCCCTGCTGGGTCATGCAGGGTCTGCTGTCCTCTCTGGAGAAGAAGGACCAGGCCGGTCCCTCCACCTCTCCCTCATGCCCATTTCCTCCACCAACACATTCTTCTCATGCTACCTTTGCATCTTACAAGGATTTTTTAGTGCATTTATTCTACTATACTCTATTTTATGTTGTACTATGCCCGAGAAGGACCCGGCAACCCACTCCCCAAATCAATCCGCCATTGAAAACCCTATGAACAGCAGAGAAGCACTGACAATAGCGTTTCGCCTGTTGTATGTAGGGTCGCTATGAGTCGGACACCAACTCGACAGCACCTAGCAACAACAACAACAACAACAACAACAACAACAACAACATGCCCTATTTTATCCCCTATTCCAAAAAGGATGTGAAAGTAGCATTAAAAAACGGGCTCAGGGTATAGCTCAGCAATGTAGGGGGCCCTGGGTTCCATTCCCAGAACCACAAACCACAAACATCCAACACCCGCTGCACACGAACTAAAGGTAAGCTCGAGGCACAAGGACACGGAAAACAAGGGTTGGGAGTCGCACGTATTTCCTTCAAAACATCACATAGTTTTCTTGCCAGGTCAAACTCTGTGCTCAAATCCCATCTTCTGAAAACCTTCCTGATCTGGTCTGTCTTGCTCATTGCTTATTCTCTCAGCTGCTGATACTCAGCAGATGCTTACTCATTTGAATGAAGACTTATGAAGTCATTACACAAAAGACATCAAAAACTTTGCAATAACTGCTGGTGATGTATACAAAGTTAGTTCTCAACTTCTAGCAGCCATCAAACTGAAGTGAGTAAAGTCAGTTACAAGACAGAGGATCCACAAAATCACACTAGTTACTTTGTCAATGCCTGTTTCTAGAGGAAAAAAATGTCACTTCTCCTGAGACTCCCATGGGAGGATATTTTTTATAATCAAAGAATACCATCAGCATGAACTCAGCAGGAAGTTTCACAGGCTTCCTTTCTTCCTGCATTCCTGAGGTATGCTGAGAACATCATGCCAAAATACACTTCAGTTACACAGAGGATAAAGGTAGGCCTAGAAAATGATTAAGTATTATTGTGCCCCTTGTTATTCTTCTTGGTCATAAACCCTGAGTGTAAGATCCATGCCTGACTTGCTCTCGGTACATTTTCCCTGGAAGTGTATCTTTGCAAAGCTCAGAGAAATATATACCAAAGAACCACTAAAAAATGAAGCAGGATTTAAAGGCCAGTTGATTTTCTCACTGTGGCGTGAAGGAAACTTAGTTTTGGGGACAAGTCACACACAAGCCTCCAACCTGCAATACTGCTGCCTCTGCCTCCTAAGTTGCTAAGATTACCACTGCACCCAGCTCTGTGAATTTTACGGCAGAAATAGCTGATATATTTTAATGGGTTTCATTACAATATAGTATTACAAACCCTTCTTCTTAAGCTTAAAATAAAAATTAGAATTGTTTTTATGTAAGTAATCTAAATTTGAAGGAATAACCTTTCTACAACAATTTGTATAATAAACTATATTTGTAAAATGCTATTGCAGAAGCCATCTATTGATCAGTTAAATGAACTGAGAATGTCTTAGATGTAAGTTATAGTTATGAATATCATTAAATTGATATAAAAGAAAGCTTTTATGTTAGTTACTTAGGTAAACTGTTTTAACTTAATGAATCTTCTAAGTTTATTTCATCCAGTCTACTATGATCTGATACTTAAAAAAAAGCAGGGCTGGGAATGCAGCTGTACGATAGTACACTTGCCTAAAATGTTCAAGGCTCTGGGTCTCATCTGCAGTACCACGTGCATGCATGTGTGCACACGTGCACACACACACACACACACACACACACACACACAAAGAAATGAAACCAAAAATGCATTATTTGATCAGCTGTACAAAATCATGTATCTCTTCCTATCTGATTTCTGAGAATGCTCATTGGACCCAAGTCTATTTATTTGTAAAAAGTGAAACTAAAGTAGGTTTATCAAGATGTTTAATACATTTCAAGTGCTAAGAACTATGAAACTTGATTGCTTGCTAGCATTGTTGTTGTTGTTAGGTGCTGTCGAGTTGTGTCCGACTCATATAGCGACCCTCATAGGGTTTTCAATGGCTGACTGTTTCGGGATTGTCTTGGGAGTGGGTTGCCATGTCCTTCTCCCATTTTAGTGGTGCTGGGAATCGAACTTGGGACCTCAGAGACTGCAGAGCGGCGTTCTACCAACTGAGCTAAATCCCAGCCCTGCTTGCTAGCATATAAACTACTAAACAACTTGAGTAAAAAATTTACACAAAGCAAATTCTTCTGCCATAAACCCTCAGAGTTATATTCAGATTACTCAGCTATTCGAGAATAGCAGTTGCCAAGAGAGGGCCAATATAACCTACCATGCACTTTGCATGTAAAGTTTTATTGGAATACAACCACATTCATTTTTTCATTTACCGTCTATGGTTGCTTTCCTGTGACAACAGAAGAGCTGAATATTTGTAACAAACATCATATGGCCCACAAAGGATAAAAATATTTGCTATACGGCTCTTTGTAGAAAGTTTATAACTCCTCCTCTACTTTCTACCATGTAAGAAAATTAACTTAAAGGGATTAAAGACATAAATATAAAAGCTACAGCTATGAAATTCTTAGGAGAAAACATTGGCATAAAATTTAACACCGTGGAGTAGGCAATCAAAAGCATAAACTACAACAACAAAAAACAGAGAAACTGAACTTTGTTAAAATTGAAAACTTTTGTGCTTCAAGGGACATGATCAAGAAAATGGAAAAACAATAGAATGGAAAAAATATTTGCAAATAATATATCTGACAGTGGTGGTTGTTAGGTGCCATCGAGTCATGCCCAACTCACGGTGACCCTCATAAGGTTTTCAAGGGCTGATTGTTTCAGATTGTTTGAGGAGTGGACTGCCATGTCCTTCTCCCATAATATATCTGGATAAGGAGCTATAACCAAAATATATAAAGAACCATTACAACTCAAAAATAAAAAGATAAATAACTCAATTTAAAAATTAGCAAGCAATGTGAAAACACTTCTCTAAAAAAGTTGTACAAGTCAAACACCTGAAATCCCAGGGACTTTTTTTTCAAACTGAACTTCACATGTACAAGGGAGTCATGCTGTCTTTACGAAGTTACATGCAGCTTCTTCCTTATTCAAGGTACTTCTGCAGGCTTGCTTGAGCAATGATTCCAAATATCTGTCTAGGCAGGTTCCATATGAATTACTTGGGAAATGGATTAAGAATGCAAACTCCTGGGTCCCACCCAGATCTACTGTATCAGACTCCAACAGGGCTCAGAAACCTGTGTTTCATGCCCTCCTCCCGTCGCTAAGGTGCTGCTTAGTGGGCCAGCACACAGAATACTACTGTGAGCACTACTTCCTGTGAAGCTGATTTAATGCAAGAATTAGAGGACTTTGATTTCAACTGTGCTAGAATGAAATCTTGTAAAATAATCATTTTAACAGCTTCCTGCTCTCTGGACTGGACTATGGTCTCAGAGATCATCTGATCATCTCCAGATTTAGAATTATGGGCCTCCCTGCAGAGTGGAAGAAAGAGGTGCTCTGATCTAACATCCCTCCACCCTCTCACTTCCTGCAGGTGGCATGTCCTTACTAATTCAGATGCAGAATACACAAAACACAGATCACTAGTGCTTCATTAGCTACTGCCATGACCCGTCTTTGCATTGAGAGCCTCTCATCTCTCTTCTGTCACAAACTAAATGTACTTTTCTCTTCAGGGGAGATGAACAGTCTATCATCATACTCCTCACATTTTTGGAAGACTCAGCAATTCTGGTTCAGGCTTCCCTTGACAAGTTTTCTCAAACAATTTTAGTTATGTTAACCTTTCAACTTTTATATCAATCATTTCCTTATTCTCATATCTCAGATGAACTTCATGGAATCATTATCAAAGCAACGGAGGTTTAATAATTACTTTCCTTCCTAGAACTTATTTTGTGCTCACCTTTGGACCTATTAACTTATCTGCTGTCATTTTGGCAAAAAGCTCTGCCGTCTGAGCTCGAACCTGTGGATGTGTTGAATTGCAGAACATATCCAATAAATAAATCAAAGCTCCTATGAAGGAAACGAAGAATTAGTGCTTATATTATATGCAAAGAATGTGACTTTTCTAATCAGTAGCATTCATTTCTAACTTTATTTTGACTCAGTGTACTTTGAGAGTTTTTTTTTTGTTGTTGTTGTTTGGTTTTTTTTAAGATGGGCTCTCCCTATGTTGCCCAGGCTGGCCTTGAACTCCTATCTTAAGTGATCCTCCTGTTTCAGTCTCCTGAGTAGCTGGAATTACAGGTGTGCCACCACACCTGGGGATCAGGGTTTTTGTTATTGTTTTCTTTTGTTTTAACCATAGCCTTATAAAGCATTCTTCTAGTTTATCAGACTATACAGAGCAGCCAAAAATAAACTTCATCATATTGAGCATGACTGGATGAGAAAGAACTTTATACATTACCCTTTGCCATTGCTTCTTTGATTATTTTTGTACTTGATGCCAGAGCATAAAGAGTTTCCAGAACAAGCTGACGACCTGCAGAGTAAAAGACATTTCAAGGGAGGCATCAACCCATCAGCTTATATTTACTGGGCATCAACTCTGTGCCAGGCTCTTACCCAGAGGTTCCACCCAGGGAAGACTGAATCTTCACAATAACCAGCAGGACAAGTAGTATTATGCCTGTATTAGGAGGAGGGGGCTGAGGCCTAGTTTATCAGCACAAGGTTTTGCAGCTAGTGATGGTGTAGCTGAGTTGCTATCGAGGTCTATCTGACTCCACAGTCCACACTCACAACCGCTATGCTATACTATCTCCCCACCTCATTGTCTACCGCACGCGCACAGGCATCTCACTTCCTAACATCCAGAGGACACCCTTTCAGGTATTTAATGTTTTTACCTGGTACGACTGGCTTAGGGACACTAAGAGAAAGGAGGAAATGTTAAGAAAGTGTTCCACACTAAGACACAATAGCTCTGGACACAGCCTGCACACCTCTCATCTAGCCACTGCCGCGTGGTATGCAAGTGCACTAGGCTACTGGACTGTGCTCTTCTAGAGTCAAATGGGGATGACAGATGGGGGGCAAAAAGAAAAGAGCTGGCAAAGAGGGCAGAGGCTGCAAAGTACTGTGCTGAGCCTAAGACAACAATAACATTGTCCCATAGCAAACTGTATGAGATAATTTAGCCTAAAATATAAATAACAGAGTAGGCTGAAATACGCAGATGTCAGCTATTTTACTTGTAAGATTAAAATATTGACTTTACTATATAAACCAAGCATGAATTTATATTTTCCAACTATGTTTTCTGTCACATTTTTACAGTACTAACCAGTTAAGTTTTGCACTATCTGAAGTCTTGTAAACCTACTGAAAACGAAAAAGAAAAGGGAAAACCAACTATGGTTATAGGTATGACAAAAAATAATCTGAATGATTTCTCAAGGTTGCTACTTAAAAGTATTCCAAGCATGTCATTTATTCAAGGAAAAAAACTGTTCCATAAAAACTCAACTCCATTCAAGTCGGTGAACATAAAAGAAATGCCAAACGTGTGCAATGCCCTGGGAAGATGAGTGACACAGGAGACTACTCTCAAGGGGGCAAACGGACATGAAGTTAAGGTTAGCATCACATCCAATAACCGAGAAAAGTCAACTGGGCAATGTGGTCTGATGATCTGTGGTGAGGTTGAAGTTCTACTACGATTGGCTAAAACTCAGTAAGCTTTCTTTAGAAAGCAATCCCAAGGTTGGTTTTAGCACAGTGACAAACAAGAGAACTGTACTGTTTCTGAGGAAGGTGTATTAGTGCAGGCTGTATTAAAAAAATCAGACCGGTGTATTTTTCAATCACCTTGGTAAAAGTCTCTTGCAATGTTGAATCAGTAAAGAGGAAGTATGCACAATTAAATGAAAGGTAATCTTTACCTTAAGCCTGTTTTCTAGCATCCTGACCCCCCTTTTCTAAATGAACCATGGATGCCAGTCAGTTCTCGGTTTTCATGTGTAGATTATGCTCAACAAACTTAAAATCTAGGTTATTTTCCTTTGCTTTGTGGCTTCTTTTATCCAAACTTTCTACTTTCACATGGGAAATGCAAGATGATTTTTTAAATTTATGCGATACACAAATAGGAAGACAGTCCAGTGTAACGAATATGGCTTTAACTATCCCCAAACTAAACATGAATGGCCCTGTCAGAGGTTTCATATCGGCTATGTAACTGCGCCCCTCTGTGGACTGACCACGCTACAGTGCCACAATTCCATTGGCGAATGTACCTACTTGATGGCAATGAATGTAGAAGAGCCAATAAATTGGACAAAACCATTGATTCTGCAATATTGTTGACACAGTCTTGGTTAGATGTCACTATATTCACAACCTGAAAATTAATCAACAGGATATTAAAAGTTCTGGAAATAAGGTTGGACCTACACCAAATTAAGTCATGGATTTAACAAAAGTGACAACAATGTTGGGAGAGGACAAAATAATTTTTAGAAGTTTAATTTTAAAATATTGGCTTTTACTACGTTGACACTTTGAGATTCATCTTTTGAGAAGTAACACTTTGAAGCTTATGAGAAACTGTTTTCTACACCAGTACATGTTCCAGAGCTATGGTATTTATTGTAGTATTTTCTAATCACAGATTTGGGGTAGGGGGATGGTTACGAAGATAATCATCCTCACTACTGGGACTTTCTTTTGCTTTGAGAGGAGGAAAGTCAGGATCTTCAGTACCCGGTACAACAGACTGGGTCTATCTTGTCAGTATAAAGAAACAGGTGGTGTTTTTCTTTAAAAAACAATGATGTTTCAAGTCCAGCTTTTATAATCTATATCTAAAGATCAACATCACTTAACTTGAACCATATTCAGTATCTCAGGGTCATGTATTCTAGATATAATGATGTTTATTTTTTTCTTTGTTTTTGATTTTTTGAGACACGGTCTTGCTGTGTAGCCCAGGCAGGCCTCAGACGCCTGCCTCAGCTTCCTGAGTGCTAGGATTACAGGCATGTGCCACCACACTCAGCTTAACACCGATCATTTAAAAAACTACAAGATACCTGAAGGAATTAGGTACAAAAGAATGTTTTTCAATTAAAAGAACATGCGTGTTAAGACTTTTGACCAATTTAACTATTACGGTTCTATTATAAGTCTGTGCTAAGCCAAAAAGTAATCACAGGGCACACTACACAAAGTAGTAGTAATCTACTTCTATACGGGTTCCTGTGGGGTTCCGTTTGGTGTTTTCTGCAGTAAGCTGTGTGTGCGCTGTAATGAGCAGGGCCCCAGAAGAATGACTCTGAGTGCTCACTTTGGGTTGACTGGACTAACAGCCACCCGTGCCCAGGGACATTCAGCTTCTGTCAGAAAAATGTACACCCAAACAATATCCCATAGGACCCATGGCTTTATTGTAAGGTCCAAACCAGGTAGCTGGCTCTCCCGGTTAATCCCTATAAGCAGCAGCACAGGGTGTCTGTACCCCTCTCTGGAGAGGTTACTTCTGCACTCTCATCTATAAGAAGGGAGAATACACGAGGGCGAGAGGTAGGGTCAGTGCTCCAGGGTGCAAGCCCTGCGTACAGCAGGCAGAATGCACTGGCCTCCATGTGTCTTGCCGCAGGCTCCCTGAGAGGCCAGAACAGCCTGTGTCTGGTTCTGCCTCATCTGTGGCTATGAAGCTTCCCTTTTACAGCCTACTCCTTAACCATGCCATTTAGTATTGTACAATATATCCCAAGCTCTGACTTGTGGCAGACAATGATGATGAGGAGAACCACCTTTGCTGACAGTGTGTAATGTCTGTTGTGCAACATTATGTAAATTTAAAAAATGTGAATTTCACTTAATAGGCAAAATGAAAAAAAAAATTCATACTTTCATTCAACTGCAGATGATGATTCATCAAGGCTCAAACCATTAGCAGTAATTGGCAGGAAACAGGACCTGCGGTAGTACAAAAGACTTTTACCTCTAAAGCCAACTGCTGCACTTGACCGGCTCCATGGACTCGGAGAAGAGAAAATATTAACTTAAAGTGCCCAATGCATTCACTTTCAGAGCCTAGGAAAGAAGAACAGATGGTTATTTTTCATTTCCAACAGACATTCTAAATTACAGACCTTTAGAAAATGGGTACACACTGCTGCTAACTGTCATGATGTCTTTGATAACCCTTTGAGGCATTCCTGACATGAAATCAGTGGAAGATCTCTAAGTAGCACTAAATTTTAAACAGCAAAAAGTAAAATATGTAAGAGTTTCTTGGGCCTGTTTTGTTTAAATTTACATCCCTACCTCTAGTCCCCTCTCACTTGTCTGTTAGCTTGTCATCCTGTGGGGTCTTGCATGTTGTTGTGATGTTGAAAGCTATGCCACCAGTACTTCAGATATGAGCAGGACCACTTGCAGTGGACAGGTTTCAGCTAAGTTTTCAGACTAAGACAGGCTAGGGAGAAGGACCTGGCAGCCCACTCTAGAAAGAATCAGCTATTGAAAACCCTATGAATACCAGAAAAACACTGTCAGATATAGAGCCAGAAAAATGAGCCCCTTAGATCAGAAGGCATTTAAAAAATGAATGGGAAAGAGCTGCCTCCTCAAAATAGCCTTAATGACAGGAATGTAATAAAGCCCCTGGGACCTCCTTTTGCTGATGTGGCACAATTCAAAATGAGAAAGAACAGCGTAAACATCCATTAATAATTGGAATGTGGAATGTATGTAGTATGAATCTAGGAAAGTGAGAAATTATCAAAAGTGAAATGGAGGCATCAGTGAGCTAAAAGGGACTGATACTGGCTATTTTGAATCAGATAATCATATGGTCTATTATGCTGGGAATGACAAATTAAAGAGAAATGGGTTTACATTCATCATCAAAAAAGATATCTCAAGATCTGTCCTGAAATACAATGTTGTCAGTGATAGAATAATATACATATGCCTACAAGGAAGGCCAGTTAATATGATCATTATTCAAATTTATACACCCACCACTAAAGCTAAAAATGAAGATAGGGAAGATTTTGACCAGCTCCTGCAATCTGAAATAGATTAAACATGCAATCAGGATGTATTGATAATTATTGGTGACTGGAATGAAAAAGTTGGAACAAAGACAACAACTCAGTAGTTGGAAATATGGCCTTGGTGACAGAAATGATGCTGAAGATTGCATGATAGAATTTTGACAGACCAACAACCTTTTCACTATATTTTTTCACCAACAAAAACAGCAGATATACACATGGAATTCACCAGAGGAAACATACAGGAACCAAACTGACTACATTTGTGAAAAAAGACAGTGGAAAAGCTCAGTATCAAAAGTCAGAACAAGACCAGGTGCTGATCACAGATCAGACCATCAACTGCTCAAATGCAGGTTCAAACTGAAACTGAAGAAAATTAGAACAAGTGTATGAGAGCCAAGGTATAACCTTGAGTATATACCACTTGAGTTCAGAGACCAACAAAAGAATAGAATTGAAGTGTTAGATACTAATGATCAAAGACCAGACCAGTTGTGGCATGATATCAAAGACATCGTTCATGAGGAAAGTTAAAGGTTATTAAAAAAGACAGGAAAAGAAAAAAACAAATTATATGTCAAAAGATACTCTGAAACCTGCCCTTGATCATCAAGCAGCTAAAGTAGAAGACATGATGAAGTTAAAGAACAAGGCAGAAGATTTCAAAGGGCAGCTCAAGAAGACAAAACCAATTATAATGACATGTAGAAAGAGCTGAAGATAGAAAAACAAGAGGGAAGAACATGATCTGTTTTGCTCAAGCATAAAAAAACCAAAGATGAAACTGAAGCCTCAAGAGGCAACAGTAAAGGATTCTACCGGGAAAATATTAAATAATGCAAGAAACATCAAAAGAAGATGGAAGAAATACACAGAGTCATTATACTGAAAAGAATTGGTGATCAGCCATTTCAAGAGGGTGCATGTGATTAGGAACCAATGATACTGAAGGAAGAAGTGGAAGGCATTGGCAAAAACTTCAAGGCACTGGTGAAACACAAAGCTCCAGTAACTGGTGGAACACCAAGAAACAGATGCAGCAATAGAGGTGCGCATTCACCTATGCCAAGAGATTTGGAAAAGGGCTACCTGGCCAACTGACTGGAAGAGATCCATTCCCAAGAAAGGAGATCCAATCAAATGCAGATATTATTGAAAGACATCACGAGTATCGCACGCAAGTAAAATTTTGATAAAGATCATTCAAAAGCAACTGCAGTAGTATATTGACAGGTAACTACCAGAAAATCAAGCCGGGATTCAGAAGAGGGCATGGGACAGGAACATCACTGCTGACGTCAGCTGGATATTGGCCAAAAGCAGAGAATATCAGAAAGATTTCTATGTTTCACCAATGATTAGCAAAGGCATTTGACTGTGGATCACAACAAATCATGGAAATATTGTGAAGGATGAGAATACCAGAGCACTTAATTGTACTCATGAGGAAGCTGTACATGGACCAGGAGGCAGTCATTTGAACAGACCAAGGAAACATCACCTGGGTTAAAGTCAGGAAAGGTGTGCAGCAGGGGTGTATCCTTTCACTGTACCTCTTCAATTTCTATGTTAAGCAAATAATCTGAGAAGCTGGACTTTATTAAGAAGAATGTGGCATCAGAATTGGAAGAAGGCTCATTAACAATCTGCATCATGCAGATAACAGAACCTTCCTTGCTAAAAGTGAAGAGGATTTGAAACATTTACAAATGAAGATCAAAGAACTCAGCCTTCTTTGAGACTATAGTACAAACATACTGACATGTACATAAAAAGGACTGCTTGCGAAAATACATAAAATGGAATGGTATTTCTATTCCTACCCACTTAATATCCTAATCCCATATACCTACTAGCATCTTTTTGTAAACTGTGCCTCAACATCAAGAAAACAAAAATCCTTACAAGTAGGTCAGAATGCAACTTCCCAATAAATGGGCAAAAGACTGAGGTTGTCCAAAATTTTGCTTTACTTGATTCTATAATCAACACCCACGGAAGCAGCAGTCAAGAAATAAAAAGATGCATTGCATTAGGAAAAGCTGTTGCAAAAGACCACTTTAAAGTGTTGAAAAGTAAAGATGTCATATTGAAGATGAAGGCGTCACCTGACTCATGCCATGGTATTTTCAGTTGCATCGTACTCTTGTGAAAGCTGAACAGTGAATAAGTGAGACAGGAGAAAAGTTGATGTTTTTCAATTATGGTGCTGGAGATGAATATTGAATATACCACGGACTGCCAAAAGAACCAACAGATCCGTTCAAGAAGTGCAACCAGAGTGTTCCTTGGAAGCAAGGATGGCTAGACTATGTCTGACATATTTTGGACATATTGTCAGGAGGGACCAATCCCTGGAGAAGGACATTATGTTTAGGAGAGTGGAGAGTCAATGAAAAAAGGAAAACCCTCAACTAGATGGACTGACATAGTGGCTGCAACAGTGGGCTTAAACATAAAAAAGATCATGTGCATGGCCCAGTGTCCAGAAGTGCTTCATTCTGTTGTACACAGGGTCGCTATTAGTCAGAACAGACTTTAGTGCACCTAACAACAACAACGGGCTGAGATTTAGCTCAGTTGGTAGAGTGCTGCACTGCTGTCTCCGAGGTCCCGAGTTTAAATCCCAGCACCACAAAAATGGGAGAAGGACCTGGCAATCCACTCCCAAGGCAATCCCGAAACAGCCATTGAAAACCCTAGGAGGGTCACCATGAGTTGGATACTGACCCAATGGCACCTAACAACAACAACCTCTAGTCCATAGGCTATTAACAAGAAACTTTTCAACTAATCATCCCAAATATAGCTGGGAAGTCTGAAAGGTTACAAAAAGGTAGTTTTAGTCTTTACCCTCAGGACCTCAGGCCTACCCACCTCAACCTCATTATGTTTTGGGAAAGTCTGACATCATTTGGCTTTTAAGGAAGACTGAGTTAGAACTGTGCCACTTGAAGACTTTAGTACAAACAAACTGACATGTACATAAAAAGAACTACTTGTGAAAATACATAAAATGGAATGGTATTTCTATTCCTACCCACTTAGTATCCTAATCCCATATACCTACTAGCATCTTTTTTGTTAATAAAATAGTAAACAGTAAAGCACTTGTTCAGTATACATTTCCTTTTGCTGTATATTAGTAAAATACAGAATTCAATTTGTAATCTAAAACCCAAGATCCCTCTATCTTAAGGTGCCTGAAAATACTCTTTTAAATTCATTTTCAAACCACTTAATAGGTAAGAACTAACATAATACATCAATGACACACAAACCATGTTCTAAATTACAAGTGAGCATGTAATACTAATATGTGAGCTTTGATCACACCAACTCCAAACAATAAAAAATGAAGTTTTCTATGGGTTTTAAAATAGTCTTTACGCCAGGCATGGTGGCACACATCTATAATCCCAGCACTCAGGAGACTGAAGCAGGAAGACTGCCATGAGTTTGAGGACAGCTTGGGCTACAGATCAAGTTCGAGGCCAGCCACAGCTGTGTAGCAAGACTCTCTCTAAAACAAACAAACAAACAAACAAACAAACAAAAAAAAAACCCCAGAAAGTCTTTAATAACATCACAATGTAAACATTGTGAATGAGTAATTTTCCTAACACTACTGTTGGTTATGAATAGTACTTTAATACAAAGCAAAGAGTGTAAATAAATACCTGAAATATTCAATGTCATCACAGATCTATAGATGTTATGAAATTTAAGTTGAATTTATATTCTGTTAGGTTTTATATTTTCTATTGGTTATCTCATCGAAGTCATCAAAGCTAGAACTAGAATAAACTTTTACATTTTCCCTCATCCATCTCCTTGGAGTCAAGTTAGAGTGAAGTATTTTTGGAAATGTCCTATTAGAGATGTTTAAGAGAGAGGACTCTCATCTTTTATTATTTCAATTTTTTACACACCAAAAACTTCAGGCAGGTTTTCTAAAATATGAGTGCCTAAACACACATATTATCATATTAGCAACAGAGAGGAGGCAAAAGTTAGGTTACCTCATACATAAACCTAATTCTAGTATTTAAACCAATATGCCAACTTACATCATTAATGTGAAATTCCATAGTATCAAATTATCCTGTCTTTCCAACTCATTTAGATATGAATCCTTTTAAATACAGAGCAATGACTTCTCTCTCAGCTTACTGTTCATAGGTAGAAAATACTATGAGGTCAATTTCCCTTAATATTATGCCAAGTATAACATTATAATCAAGTACAACTTTCCCCAAGTTTCCATGATAAAATCAAGAACTAGAACTTTTAGGGCTCTCCTATTATAAGAGTCTTACCAATGAAGTACAATCACACACCTGGATTGTATTTTATGACATTTCTCAGAGCCTCCAAAGCCATCTCCACTCTTGGCAGGCGGTCTCCATGTTGCTCTGACTCCACTTTTGCAGCATGTGTGATGGCCATGAACGTGTGGAGGTACTGGGCCTGGGAGCCTATATAATCCAAGAGACTTGCGGCAAATGCTTTTGGAACCTACGCCAAGCAAATATTTTAAAATGTGTGCCCTCAGAAATAATCTACGATGAATACTTCACAGCAAAAGAAAAAAAAATTCAGGTTGTGAAAGTGAATACACATGATTAAATGCATGATTAATACACACTTGAACACACCTATGCATGGGGGGGGGACAAATCTGATTGCATTCAAAAGTGATCCTCCACTTTCAGAGATCGGATAAACTCCCATGAGCACCTTCGTACAACACTCCTAAGACTGGAGTGCCTCTTCCCTTTGCCAAAGTAAATGGCAGCATGATGTGTGACTCCTACAATTAAGTTACAATGCTATAATAAGAAATTCTATATATTTACAACATAATCCTCAAAAGGACTTCATAAATCACCTAACACATTTTGTTTAATGGCTGTTCTGTGATGAGTAACATTATGGATTAGTAAATTCCTTTTATTCCCAAGAGCAAACTCTATCAAAGGCTTACTTCTTCCCTCTTTACAAACCAATTAGCCACAAAATCTTCCTTACCACTTCCTCCGGAAAAACCAAAAACTAAGCAACAGAACTCCTACATGATCTCCACACACTAAGAAGAAAAAGGCCCTCATTGCATGTGTAAGTAGCTGGGGTCATCACAATAGATGACCTGATGAGATCCTGGTTATCATCTAAAAAGTCTCTTTACTCTCAACCTAGATTTTCTTATTTTTTTCTAGTAACTGGCCAGAGAAAGCCTTCTGTCTGGCGGTATGATATTTTACATGGTGACTGCATGAGCATGTAAGTGGCCTTGTGTTTTCACAAGAGAGCTGAGGGCATATATACATGGCACAATGGGGGAGCACTGTTCATAAAAAATAAGGAGCAGCTAGGCAAGAAATAACTTTGTACTCATTCACATAATTCTTTAACATTCAAGATAAAGAGGTACATAAACTGTCAATGGTCATCCCAATCAAACACTCAGCCCACTTCATTCATAAAGTATTTGGTAAAGAAGAGGTATTATTTCATGTATAGTATGAATAATTAGAGGCTTTCAGAAACAAATGATCAAAGGCATCAGTTAAAAGTAAAAGCACAAAACTTACCTCTAGTTGGAAAGTAGGGACTTCATTATACACCCGGACAAAAATCTCCCCCACAATGAGTTCTTTGGCATGATCACTGTAGACAAATTCTGATCCATAAGTTTTGTCACAATCACCCTTTTTTAAAAAGGAAAATAAACTGTTAGATGTAAATAAGAATTGTTAATGTCTGGCCTGTAAAATTTATTCCTATTCAGTTTAATAACAGATAAATAACTCAAGAGATCCATTTACTTCCCAGAGAGGAAGAATGTGGTGTGATACACATCACAGCACGCAACATACTGTTACATTTAAACCCAGTACTGTGACTGGAAGACACACAGTTACACTGTAATTTCTACTACAAGTATTACTATTACAACTTATTCTGAAATTCCAAAAGATCAGAGACGTGAACCCAGAATTTGAGCTAGAGTTCATACAGCAAGTAGGACACTTTGCTCTTGTGGCTCCACCCAGCAGACAGTTGAATTAGTAAGCTACAGGGGGACCAGAGCTGAGAAATGAGCGCATCTAGACTGGTTTTAACAACAGCCAGGTGCTATGGCACACACCTGTGATCCCTGTGACTTGAGAGCTGAGGCAGGGGGATCACCGGTTCAAGGACTAGAGGCAGCTAGTGTAATGCAGCAAGACCCTATCTCAACAATGAAAAAGTAATTTTTTAAAAAGGGAGTGTGGCTCAGTGGCGGAGAGCTTGCCTAGCATGTGTGAGGCCATGGGTTCAACCCCCTAGTAATGGGAGGGGTGGAGTAATATCATTGAATAATCTGTTGGAAAACACAGTCTCTAAGTAATAATAAAAAGAGGGTAGTTTTATACCCCCACAAAAAAAAAATTCAGGAAAAGTTTCCTTTTGAGGAAAAGAAAAAGACCAGAGGATGGGAAGAAAATTCCCATGAAGATTTAGGCTGATTCATGTTAAAATAACACATGAAAGTATATAATAAAGCACTAAACACAGAGAAGAGGTAATTAAGTTTATAAGGGTAAAAAGCATAGATGAAGTGTAGAAATGGGACACCTGCTTCCCCAGCTCTGTAATTCTCAAAAATATTACTTATCCCATTCCGTGGGGGTTTCCTTGACTCTGTTAATTGTTTCTTTTGCTGTGCAGAAGCTTTTTAATCTCATGTAATCCCATTTATCTATTCTTGTTGCAATTTCTTGAGCAATTGGAGGCCTATTAAGGAAATACTTTCCTATGCCTATATGATGGAGTGTGTTGCCTATCTTGCCTTCTACAAGTTTTAGTTTCTGTTTTTATGTTGAGATCTTTTATCCATTTTGAGTTAACTCTCGTGTATATTGAGAGATGGGGGTCAGCTTTCATTTTCCTGCATGCGGATGACCATGTTTCCCAGCACCATTTGTTGAAGAGGCTGTCCTTTTTCCAGTTTACTTGCTTTGCTCCTTTGTCGAAAATCAGGTGGCTATAGGTGTGTTGAGGTATTTCTGGGTCTTCTATTCTGTTCCAGATGTCTTCGAGCCTATTTTTGTGCCAGTACCAAGCTGTTTTTGCAACCACTGCCCTGTAGTATAGCTTGAAGTCAGGGATTGTGATTCCACCTGCATTAGATTTGCAGCTTAAAAGTGTTTTGGCTATATGTGGTCTTTTGTGGTTCCATATGAATTTTTGGATCATTTTTTCTATTTCTGTAAAGTCAGTCAGTGGAATTTTAATGGGTATTGCATTAAATCTATAGATTGCCTTTGGTAGGATAGCCATTTTTACTATATTAATTCTCCCTATCCAGGAGCAGGGGAGGTCTTTCCATTTTTCAGTGTCCTCTGCTATTTCTTTCTTTAATGTTTTGAAATTTTCCTTGTAAAGACCTGAAGGGTCTTTGATTAGATTGATTCCAAGGTATTTAATTTTCTGGTGGACTATCATGAATGGTATTTTTCCTGAAATTCCTTCTCTTCCTGTTTGGAACTGGTGTAAACTAAAGCTATTGATTTTTGTGTGTTAATTTTGTAGCCTGCAACTTTGCTGAAGGAGTTAATTAGCTCCAGAAGTTTTCTGGTTGAGGTTTTGGGGTCTTTCAGGTATAAAATCATATCACATGCAAATAATGATAATTTGACCTCTTCCTTGCCAATCTGTATCCCTTTGATTTCTTTCTCTTGTCTGATTGCCCTGGCCAGGACTCAAAGGTCTAATTACTAGAATTTATAAAGAACTCAAGAAAAAAACTCCCCAAAAAACAAACAACCCAATACACAAATGGGCAAAGGAACTGAGTAGACAGTTCTCAAATGAAGAGGTCCGTAAAGCCATGAAACACATGGAAAAATGCTCAACATCCCTAGTCATTAGGGAAATGCAAATAAAAACAACTCTGAGATTTCACCTTATACCAGTAAGAATGGCCAAGATCAAACAAACAACAACAAATGCTGGCGAGGTTGTGGGGGAAAAGGAAACACTCTTACATTGTTGGTGGAGCTGTAAATTGGTGCAACCACTGTGGAAATCAATATGGAGGTACCTTAAAAAAACTAAAAATAGATCTACCATATGACCCAGCTATAACACTATTGGGAATTTACCCAAAGGGAGATGGGTCATCATACCACAGAGACACCTGCATCTCCATGTTCAATGCAGCGCTTTTCACAATAGCAAGGATATGGAATCAACCAAAGTGCCCTTCAACAGAAGAATGGATAAAAAACTATGGTATATATACAC